>PVJH01007316.1:0-94051 GCA_004026705.1 Nesogale talazaci | reverse complement strand
TCTACAGTGCATGGAGGGGTGGATTGTGATAAGAGTTGTGTGGGCCCAGAGAGAGCTGAGGGCAACATGCTCTGGGGACAGAGAAGGCTCTGTGACTCAAGCCATCAGGAACTTCCATTGAGAGTCCTGAGCAGAACGGGAAATCAGCAGGATTATGAAACCCTCCCTCACTCCCAAACATCCCTCCACCCCCTCCATCCCCTTTCTTACTTATTTACACAATTTTAGCACATAATTTATTCATTTCTGCTGGCTTCTTATGACTTCTGGGAGAATGTGGTTTTTTGTTCTTTTTATTTTAAGTATATGATTGTATATGTCAGCATGATAACCAGTTTAGCATCCATAAATGATAAGAAATGTGTGCTTTTAGGAAAAAATGTTGTATGAGGCCCCCAATAAAGTGATAAATAAATAACAAAAACAAAAAACAAAAAAAAAGGGATAAATAAATAAATTCAGGTAAAGGAAAAAAAGGGGGCGGGGGTATCAGCCTGTACTGAAGAACAAAGTTCTGAAGCATTAGGAAGGTAGGGGGATGGATTTGAGAGACACAGGGAGGAATTGGGGCAGGTGAAGTTACAGTGTGGGGGGTTGCAATCCGTGAGATGGGTATGGCTATTTGAATGTCAAACTGATGATTTATGCTGTAGACCTTCACCAAGTCGTAATAAAATGCTTATTAAAAGGATGGGGTGGCGCTTGGGGTTTTTGTACTCTTCTCATTTAAAAGGTACTTACAATAAAAATACTATCAGATCTCGATTCACGTCAATCTTTCTGTTTAAATGAAGTGACTTTCAAGGACGATTTTATAAGCATCCAGTGGTCTGAGCGTCAGAATTTTCAATCGACCACTAGAGGGTAGGATAGGCCAGCAAAAGCCTTTCCATCAGGGCTGGCTAGGTGGACTGGCTGGTAAGGAGTTCATTAGAATGATAATTTAGGTAAAGTAATTCGCCACCTCCAACCTTCCTTAAAAAAAAAAAAAAATAAAACTTGAAACACCAAAAAGTACATTTAAAATACTTTTCAAAAATCCCCTGGGTATCGTGCCTTCTAATCATTTAGGCTAGTGTAGACGTTAAATAAGGATTGTGATAGACTGATGGAGCCCTGGTAACGTCGTGGCTATTTGTTGAGCCGCTTAAACGCAAATGTCGACAGTTCGAAACCGTGGGAGAGAATGAGGACGCTCGCTGCTCCCCCAAAGAGTTACAGTCGTGGGAAAGCACGAGGCTCGTGGGGAGTCAGACTCAGTGGGCGAGGGTCTTGGGCTGCTGACCGAGCCATCAGCAGTTCAAGGCGCAGCTGCTTCCAGGGAGAAAAGACCTGAGACGGTGCTCCAGTCACGAGGCCCGATTGGGGAATCCCCAGGGGCCGGTGTCCCTGTCCTAGGGGGGTTTCTGTGAATCAGCTCGTTGGCACGTCACATCAGAACACCTAGTGCTCAGAGTCTAGGGTTAGAGGGAACGCGTTTAAATCGCCTTTCCACCTCATAATTGCAGTATGGACTTGGGGAAGTTTTTAACATCTGTTTCCTTGTCTGTCGAAGTAGGATAATCATAGTATCTGCAACTATACCTCTATGATTAGAACAGCCTCTGTGCCTGTCCATTCGTTCGCCGAATGTCCATTCGTCCTTACGGGTGAGCCTCTGAGGTTACCCCACTTGGACGCAAATCACTGGCCCCACCAACTAGTTTGGTGACTTTAGGGCAGTGGCTCTCAACCTGATACAGTTCCTCGTGTTGTGGGGACGCCCCAACCATAACATTATTTTTGTTGCTCCTTCATAAACTGTCATTTTGCCACTGCTGTGAATCGGGTGACCCCTAGAGGGGTCGCGACCCACAGGTTGAGAATCACTGCTTTAGGCTAATTTCTTAGCCTCAGTTTCCTCATCTTCAACTGGGACTCATAGTACCCACCTCAAGATCCCGATTGAAGACTCAACGGACATAAGCACCGAGGACAGCGGCGAGCGGCACATAGTAGCTGTCCTTAGGTGTCCTTCGGTGGGTTCTGAATCGCGGGGACCCGATGTCCAACGGAATGAGCGCAGCCCGGTCCTGCGCCTTCTTCGCTCCTGGTGCTGTGTTTAAGCCCACTATTGCAGTCACGGTGTCCATCCCGTCCATCCAGCTCATCGAGGGTCTTCCCCCATTCTACTTTACCAAGCCAATGTCCGTCTCCAGGAGTGGTCTCTGCTGCCCAGACGTGTCCAAAGTGCAATGCAATGTACGCTCATTGCGAGAAGGGGCGTGCATCGTCTTAGCCATTAGGGATGAGGTTCTTATTAAAGCTGCGGGAGGAATCCGACACGGTGATCTGTGCCACGTACTGCTGAACCGAACGCGCCCCTGAAGAGCAGCAAAGGCTGTCCCTTTGCGAGTCCTCCCCAAAGCCAGGCTGGCTCCTGGCTACAGACTGCCGCCACAGTTCTGCCTGACGGCTGAAATGGAGAACACATGTCAGGGAGAATTTGATAACAACAGGCAGTGTGTGCAATCTGTGCCCCTGGAAAACCTGGGGTCTCCATCAGCACTACCCCTTTTCAGAAGTAGTTCAGTAGAATCGTTGCATTTTTTTAAGTTTCTGCTTTAAAACGGTGCACAAAGAGAGTGGTTGGTTTGCTTGTCTTTCTGTGTAGGCTTTTACGGATCAAAGCCAGCAGGTGCCTCTTCCTGAAGACCGCCTCTGCCTGCCAGGGATGATCTGCCCCAGACGAGGGCAGTCCCACATCCACAGCCTGGCCAGCGCTGCTGGATAGGCACTGAGCAGTCAATCACAAGGTTGGTAGCTCCAACCCCCTGATTTCTCCGCAAAAGAACCATGAGGCCGTCTGTTTCTTTCTTTGGGGGGGGGGGGGCAGGGAGAGCATCACTGCCCTCTGGTGGGTCATGGGAGCTACCCAGCCTTGCTCCCGGAGAGCTGCTACTGGATATGAACCGCCAAGCTTGTGGGCCACAGTCCCGCACTCAACCACTACGTCAACGGGGCTCAGCCCGAGGGCTGTCTGTTTCTATTAAAAGAATTTAGCCGGGGAATCCCTGTGAAGGTTGGCAATGAGTTAGATGTTTCTCCATGAAACAGTTTATCTTTTAAAAAAAAAAAGAAAAGAAAAACCTGTATCAAAATGATCGACGACTCATCACCCATTTATGTGCATGATTTTTACCTGTCGAAAGAGTTTGATGGTATCGGACAGTTTACTGCTGGCAACAAAAAGTGAACGGATTGCATTGGGCTGCCCGATGATATTGGGGGATTTCAGTTTGCGGCCATGAGCCCAGACCGGCGAGCTGCTTCTGCCTAGCCTCGAGGGGGCAAGCAGTCAACATGCTCAGCTACTGCACTGAAAGGCTTCTGGTTGCTGTGCGCCCAGCGGCTCCTTGGAAGAAAGACCTGGTTGTCTAGTTCTGAAAATCCAAGACCTCATGAAGACCTCACGAAGCGCAGCTTATCCTGACTCCCATGGGGCACCCGAAGTGAGCAGGGCCTGGCCAAGAAACGGGTCCTTTGTTTGGTTTTGTAAACAGACCTCATGGCTGTTTGTGGCCAATTCTTGGCAATGCCTGACTCCCCTTTCAGGTCTGTTTTGCTCAATCTCCCCTTGGACCTTCCGAGTCCACTAGGTGCCCTTGTTGATCCAATCGAGCCCAGTACTGGCCCGAGACCTCGTGGCCATCCCGGCAAAAAGCAAAACCCCCAACAAAACCCATGGCATCAAGTCAATCCCAACTGCGGGGCACCCAAGCCTGTAAGTCTTTGGGAGCAGACAGCCTCACCTCGCCTCATCACTCTCCAGTGAGCAGCTGGTGGGTTTCAACCAACGACACTATGCTCATCCCACTGGGGCACCAAGTCTCCTTTAAAAGTGAAACTCACTGCCGTAGAGG
Organism: Nesogale talazaci; assembly: GCA_004026705.1. NCBI lineage: Eukaryota > Metazoa > Chordata > Mammalia > Afrosoricida > Tenrecidae > Nesogale > Nesogale talazaci. Next base: position 90,149 of record PVJH01007316.1, on the reverse strand, counting down.
CAATTCTGCCTCATATCAACCCCGCAGGGCAGAGGAGAACTGCCCCCTTGGAGTTTCTGAGGCTAAGTCTTCCCGGGAGTAGCAAGCCTGGTCTGTCTTCTGAGGAATGGCTGGTGTTTCTGAACTGCTGTCCTTACAGTTTGCAACCAACACGTGAATGCCAGTGCCTCTTAACGACAGCGGGAGGGGCTGGAGTGAATTGAGTCTAAGGCTGGCAAGGTTGCTTCCTTGCTGGCACACACCGTTATGGTTGGCAACAATCTGTTCCAGAGGCCCCGGAACACCGGCCTGGAGATCTGTTTTTTGGAATGTCACGACCATGAACCCTGCGTAGCCAGGTCCTACTCTGTACATGTGGGATCTCCCCAACTTGGGATCCATAATTAACCAGGGCAGCACTCCTGCAGGCATAGTGCCCAAACCGGAGGACACGGACTAGGTTGACCTTCGCGTGAAACCCTGGATGGCTTCCAGAAGACGACTTCCCACAGGAGTCAGTGAATCTGTTTCCCCAGTCATCTGTTTTCAGCAAGTGAAGTGGTCCGAAAGATCAGTCCCCCAAGTCCGAATTTCTGTAGCCAGAGACTGGTCTTCCAGTGTAATCGTGTCTGCCCTTTAGATGTAGAGACTGAAGCACTTTGTAAAACCTGAAACAGTTCAAGACATGAAAGAGCTTGCCCCCCAAAAGGAATGTTCATGCACTGTGGAAACCATTCAGAGGCAAAAGAACACATCGTAGGGAGAATAATGGGGTCTTGCATTCGCCTCTTATTTGAACACAACTCTCATTGACTTAGCAGTGACGTTGCCAAACAGACTGCAACAAGGATTTGTGCCCCAGACAGAACGAGCTGCATTTGTTCTGGTAGACTGGCTTCTCTTCTTTGTCTTGGGATAATTTGATACAGCATTCATTCACTCGAATGTGACTCTTCATTTGAAAATTTTCTGAATGAGGCCATTTAAAAAATATTTTTAATCCAGAACTTTCTATGGCTTCTTTCAGCCATCAGCCTTGTCCCTCATGAGTTTGGGCAGGGTAAGTAAAACTGGTGTTATGATTTTTGGGGGGAAATAAAATGGCAATTTTTGATTGCCCTGTATGGGGTTCTTATCCTCTAAAATATCATACGATATGATATGTAACATATCCATGAAGCTGACATCTACAATATTAAGATTGGAGTGGTTCTAATTGCTAAAGGAGTCTCCCCCACCCATGAAAGTGGCAGCTTATCAACCTTAAGCTTAGAAAGGAAGGGGAGTCAATCTAAATGGAGCTCCTGCCTTCCACAGGCCGGAGGCCCTGCAGAATGAGTCACTCATCCCAAGTGTTGAGCCACAGGGCAGTGGAAAGAAGGCCTGCAGATCACATCATTTTCTCTTGTGGGAAACGTACCACGAGAGAGGGCGTCTCCTAGCTGCCCACTCTCTCCATTCCTATGCCCTTCCTGACCCCTTGGCTCAGAATCGCTGTAAATTTCCAGCCCTGTCATTTCCCAGGGCAGAGGTGATGGCCAGGGTAGAGGAGAGTCCAAAATCACCACCTCATTAACTCAAACAGAGCAGCTGTCCGAGTTTACATTTCAAGCCGATGAATCTTCTTTGTGATGGTTCCCAGGTTTCTTTAAATAAACAATGTGGAAAGCATGACGGGACTCTGTTGGCAGCATTTTGCCCTGAAAATAACTTGTGTAGGACAGGAGACCCCGTGGGGACTCCTGAACTTCGCTTCTCCCATCACCACTTCCTAAGAGATAACCGGCTGTGACAGTTGCATAATCTCCTGTCAACTTGAGCAAAGGGGTGGAGTCTAGCCTATCAATCAGGTCTCAGCTCGATGACCACATTTGGAGGTGCAACAGAGATAAATAGGTTGCTGGAGGCCAGGCATGCTCACTCTGCCCTTCCTTTCTTGCTGTTGAGACACTCAGAGAGCTGGAGGAGACCTGTGGAGACTGGTGCCAGTGTTGAGATGCTTCCACTGCCACTGGATCCACAAGATCTTTTACCACTGACCTATGATCTTCCTGCCTTTGGCACCATTCCATGTGCTGCGTGCATGAACTAAAGAGGAATGTAAGAACTAGTGTCGGGCATGTGGACTAATATCCAACTCGGGGACTTAATCTGGACTGGGCTGGGATGTTTCCTCAATGTACGATTGCTCTTTGTCATAAAGCTCTTTCTAATACACATATGTATGTCAAAGAATTTGTTTCTCCAGTCAATCTGGACTAACACACCAGCTCACTGACGGATGAGGTACCACACTGTGACCATCTCCAAAAGTAACAGAAAAGTGTGAGTTAACTTTAGGACTGACGAATGGGCAATCTTGTTGGTGGTCTAGCTTGGCTTTCAATTTCTGCTGTTAGCACTGTCAGGCTTTCAGAGGCTCGGTTTCTTGCTTTGTTTTTATTATTTTAAACTTTTTTTTGACTGGGACTCAGAGGAATGTTTAGAAAGCAAATTGGTTTTGATTTCCATTTGACAATTCCTACACCGTTAGTTATGTGGTGTGGACTGCCATCCCCTCAATGTGACCACACTGTTCTCCCTCTTCCTGATGGCTCCACCCATGCTTCCCTCCATCCCTCCCTGACTTCTGAACTCTCTCTGTGAGCCAGGACTGCCCTTTTCCTCTCGCCTGCTTGATTGTTCTCAGGAGTGCATCTCTCCCTGGTATACCTGTTCACTTTACAGGTCTGTCTGCTGTGGGGCTGTAAATTGAGTGACGGGCAAGTTTAGGTCTAGGCTTGAAAGGTGATTAAGGGCCATCATCTTGGGACTTCCACCAGTCTCTCACCATCCAGGAAGCCTGGGCTTCCGGGTGATTTTTGGTTGGATGGTCGATCCGCAGGGGCACCACTGGATGGACTCGAAACACTAGCCTTTCCATTAGCCACTGAGTTTGTTCACTGAAGCACCCAGAGTCTCCTTGAAAAAAGCAGATCATTTTTAAGATCTTCAGTGTAGCCCTTAAAGACATGAATGAATAACTGGGACAAGTAAAGTGAATGTTAAGTATCAAAGAGGTTTCTACATCCTAAATATTCTCTTGAGTGAGAAATGAATGATCACATTCAAAAACACTTCGTTTGATAAAGCCAAATGCTGCCCTTCCCCTCTCTAGCCTCCTCCAGAGACTTCCCTCTTCGGAGGGAATTAGCAGAGGGTGAAGGCTGATCAAAAGGAAACCTTATGAAGACCGATTGCCACAAACTGCAGGCAAGTCAGGAACACAGATCAGAAAAATTTTTCCCTAGTCAGATAAAGATCAGACGCAAAAGGCACAGAGAGGAGCCTGAGAAATCCGCCATAAAATAAATAGGAGGAGAACAGGAACATGAAGGTTTAGAGAGGGGTGAAGAATGTCATCATCAGAAGCTGTGGTGCTCTCTCTGCAGCTCCTCACAGACACCTCCGAAGACCTTCCCTGGCAGAGACATCCTGCATTATGGGGAGCCCACAAATTGTATCACCCTGTGCCCCAAAGCATAGTACATACACCAAACACAGCCCACACACTTACATGTCCTTGAGCACCCTCCCAATATACCACAAACAACCCACACCCACACAAACTTGCTGCACATCCCACTCTGACACACCATTCACAACCCACATATACCTGGCTCACATCATACCCCCAATATCCCCAACATACCACACATGACCCACACCTACATATATGCCTCTCCACACACCGCACATCACATCCCCAATGCATCATCAACATCCTATACTACAAATGCATGCCCCACATTACACCCCCACATACTCCCAAACTCCACACATACACGCCTCAAATCATACCCCAACACCCCAGTATACCACACACAGCCCAACACACACCAGCATCACACCCCAAAGGCACCTCCACCCACGAACCACACACATTCACACCTCACCTCGGCTTTATTTTTCATAAAGAACATGTACAAACCCTTAGACCATGCTGAAATGAATGCGGGAAGTTTGCACACTCGAGTTAAGGAAGGCCCGGGATTAAGAAACAACTGAAAATCCACTAAGGAGACTTGAGACTGAGAGGAGAAAATGGAATGAGTGTCTAGTGCCCCCAGCGTTGTGAGCCTCTGCGTCTCTGGTCATGAGATCGGAGTGGCCGTGTCCCGCTGCCCTTGCTGAGCACTTTGGACAGAAGAATCCAGGTCATAGAGGTGTTCGAAATGTAGAAAGAAATGTCAAAATTCTCCCGAACCCCAGATTTTCTGAAATCATGGAGTCTGGACAAATCCCTACAATTGTCTTAGCCCTGAGATAATCTTTCCACTTCATACTCCCAATTTCCTCTGATTTTAGCATTGGTAAAGCAGGACACCACTGACCCGGGTGGGGGGTGGGGTGTTGAGGGGGTATATCCCCTTCCTGTTCTCCCGCCGTTCCCTCAGCTTGTTGTGCATTCTTTCCAAAAACCGGGCCTTTTTAAAACCGTCACAGGATGCGGGGAAAAAATGTTTCAAAACGGGATGTCTGGTCACTTTAAAGTCTCCTTAAAACCAAGAAGTGTCATTGACAACAGGGGGGCATGCAGAAAGTATGTTCTGTGGAGGCAGAGTGCTCTCTCCACTGACTGGGCAACATTGGAATTGCCAAGAACAGGCAGTCTCCTCCCTCTCTCTTTCCCTTCCCCCTCCCTCTCCCCCCCCACCCCTCAACCCCCCCTCTGGCGCTGACACTTATTTCCCATGTCTGGCCTCAGGAGCTGTGAGGGCACGTGCAGATGTCTGTTCTTCCACTGCCACCCAGGGGGTGGATCTTTGTTGCTAGGTCTCTTGGAGACAAAGACCAATTGTAGACCTTAAAAGCGTGAGTTGTACTCTATGTAAATGAGTCTTCAAAAAGCCTGACTTCTGAGAAAGCCATCAAAACAAATTGGAAGGAAACACGATCGTGCCTGTTTCAGAAAGGTCACTCTGGCAGCTGCGTGGTTCAAGGATCCCGGTGGTCGGGAGAAGAGAGTTTAGACTAAAGTGGTGATGGACTGGAAGACGGATGGGTGCAGACCCACCGCAGACAGTCTGGGAGCATCAGGAGGATTTGCAAATGAGTTACGTGTGTCAGGAGAGAACATGCGCTATCAGAGGTGGATTTCAAGAATTTATCTGCCTCCCCCCCCCCCCACTCCTCTGTTTGAGGCCGAATCCTCTGTCCAGTTCCACGCCATCACACCCTGGTCCTCAGCCCCTTTTACACAGGCCCTTATGTTGTAGTCACCCACTGCCATATCATTATTTTCCTTGCAACTTCATCACTGTCATTTTGCTACTGTTATGAATTGTCATGTAAATATCTGATATGCAGGAAGTATTTTCTTTTTTTCTGTTTTACAATTGCACACATATGTGCTGCAGGAGTCATCATCCAGAACCCTACATAGTTGAAGTAAAAAAACACATAGGGAACTAACAAAAGATGAATTGTCTGCCCTTGTTTTGCCACCCATCTGTTCACACTCTCAATTTTTTTTTCTTCTTTTTTTTTTTTGGTAGGCATTACTGCCTCTGGTGGTCGTGGGTGCTACCCAGTGCTGCTCCTGAGAGCCGCCGCTGGATTTGAACCGCCAAGCCCATGGGCCACAGTCCCTCATTCAACCACTTCCGCCACCGGAGCTCTGCCCTCGATTTTTTTTAAATCGTTCTTTTGGGAGCTCATAGATCGATTATCACAATCCACCCATACATAGACTGTGTCAGGCACTTTCGCATGCCTGCTGCCATCATCATTCTTTTCTACTTGAGCCCTTGACATCAGCTTTTCATCTTTTCCCCTCCCTCCCTGCTCCCCCCTCCCCCACCAGTCCTCAATACTTTATAAAGTACTATTATTTCTTCATATCTTACACTGCTTATTGTCTCCCCTCGCCCACTCCTCCAATGTCTGTCCTTCAGACAGAAGGTTATATGTAGATCATTATATGTAGATCCTTGTGATTGGCTCCCCCTCTCTACCTCACCTTCCCTCCACCCATCTGGTAACTCCACTCTCATTACTGGTCCTGAGGGGTTCATCTGCCCTGGGTTCCCTGTACTTCCAGTTCCCATCTGTACCAGTGTACCTCTTCCAGTCCAGCTGGATTTGTAAGGTAGAATTGGGACCATGATCATTGGGGGGAGGAAGCCTTCAAGACCTAGAGGAAAGTTGTATGTTTCATCACTACCTCAATGCACCTTGACTGGCCCATCTCCTCCCCGCAACTCCTCTGTTAGGGGGTGTCCAATTGCCCACAAATGGGTCTTGGGTCACCACCCTGCTCTCTGCCTCATTCAGTGATGTGATTCTTGTTCTTTAATGCTTGATATCTGCTCCCTTCAACCCCACATGATCACACAGGCTGGTGTACTTCTTCCATGTGGGCTTTGCTGCTTCTGCACTAGATGGTCGCTTGTTTACCTTCAAGCCTTTTAGACCCCAGATGCTTTATCATTTGGTAGCTTGGGCACAATCACCTTCCTCCACCCTCTTTGCCTCTGCACCATTTGTCTTCTGTGATCATATCTGGAGGGTGGGCACATAATGATATGATTTTTGTTCTTTGATGCCTGATTCTTTCCACACCTCAAGGTCGCACAGGCTGATGTGCTTCTTTTATGGTGGGCTTTGTTGTTCCTGAGATAGATGGCTGCTTGTTTACCCTCAAGCCTTTAAGACCCCAGATACTATATCGTTTGATAGTCAGGCACCATCAGCTTTCTTCACCTCTCTTGCTCATGTCCCCACATGTCCTCAGTGATAGCCTCAGGAAGGTGTGCACACAGTGACATGATTTTTTTTTCCTGTTTGATGCCTGAGACCTCATTCTTTTCACATCTCATGGCCACACTGGCTGGTGTACTTCTTCTATGTGGGCTTGGTTATTTCTCAGCTAGATGGACCTTTATTTGTCTTCCAGGTTTTAAGACCAGTAATGGGAGAAGCGTGGAGAGGGCAGGGGGAATAAAAGGGTTCAAAAGGATAAGGGAGGGAGAAGGACACTAATCTGCCCAGGGGAGAGTATTGGTCTTGTCTCCACAGAAGCTGAAGTGGGCATGCAGACCCTACGGTGAAGCACCCATCCATGAGGACAACATAGACACATGGCAGGATGTAATTTTCATTGTTACAAAGTATACATCATTAAAGTATAGTGACTCATCCCCCAAACAATATGTCATTCTATACTGCGAAATATTTATTTTTAGTGACAAATAAATGAAATTTTGTCTTGAAGCATGGTGTAGCATGGGTAACAGTCTTCACGTCAGGTCCTCGTAAGTGGGCCTATCTGCATGTGGGCGGATCCACCTGAAGACAGAGAAGCGGTATCTCAATTTCTATGACCATCAGAAATATGTTTTCCAATGATCTCAGGTGACCTCTATGAAAGGGTCGTTCCAACCCCAAAGGGGTTACGACCCACTGGTTGAGAACCACTGCCATAGACCTCCCTGCTGGGCTCCCAGCAGAGTCTTGGAATGTACGCTATCTCCTGGCTGCCATCGAGTCAATGCTGACTCAGCGATCGCTGTGGGTTTCCGAGGTTGTAACTGGTTAGGGTCGGAGAACGCCCGACCTTGATGCTGTGGGGCTGCTGGAGGATTTGAAATGCTGGCCAGAGGGATCGCAGCCCAAAATGCAAGCACTACACCACCAGAGATCCCAGTATATGCTAGGGACAAGTGATAAGGGCAAAATACCACTTACTGTCGAACGGACTGGACTGAGGGTCCACTCCCAACTATGATTCGTAGGCTTTCCAGGGCTGCTTTGTTGAAGTGAATCACCCGGCACTTCTTCTGAGGGGAACTCGATCCTCTGATTTTTAGGTGCCCAAATGCAGCCATCGTTTGCACCACAGCATCCAAGAAGTAGAATCAAAACCCCACTGCCTTCTAGTAGATTCTGACTCCTCGGGAGCCTCGAAAGCAGCAGTTCCCAACCTGCGGGTCATGACCTCGTTGGGTGTAGAATGACCCTTTCACAGGAGTTGCCTAAGACCATCAGAAAACACAGCCTTCCGACAGTCTTGGGAACCGAGACGCCGCTCCTCTCTCATCTCCAGGTGGTTCCGCTCACATGCCCACAGACATGCCCACCTACGTGCACCTGGTGTGAAGACCATTGCCCATGCTACACCACGCTTCAAGACAACATTTCACTTATTTCTCATGAGATGTAAATATTTCACCATATACAATCACCTATTGTTTTGTGATTAACCCCTGTGCTTTAAGGATGTTCAATTTGTAACAATGAAAATACATCCTGCATATCAGATGTTAACATTCTGATACATAGCAGTAGCAAAATGACAGTTATGAAGTAGCAACAAAGACAATTGTATGGTCGGAGGTCACCACACCACGAGGACCTGAACGAAAGGGTCACAGCATTAGGACCCTTTCTTGAGGGTTTCAGAGTTGTAAGTCTTTATGGAAGCAGATCTCCTCTTCCATTTCTAGAGGAATGGTGTTTAAGAGACAGCTCCCCCCAGGACCATAAGAAGAAGGATAGTTTCATCAAAGCGGGTGGGTGCTTTTATCTCTGAGATTCTGGGGCGAGAACTGATCCCGTCAAAGACTTCCAGGGGAAGAGAGACTCCTCTGAAAGACACTATGCAGCCAGGGCAGCAGCCAAAAGCTGTAGCTCTGTGTCCTCAGGCTCACACAAAATAGCCTACCAGGGGAGGAAGAAAAAAATCAGGCTGAATCCCAATGCTGTTTATTAGTTAACAGTGCATCCTTGGCTGAGCCCCAGTGGCGTAGTGGTTGTGCGCGGGACTGCGGCCCACTGGGACGGAGGTTCAATTCCAGCAGTGGGGCTGGGCCTCCTACTCCCACCGCCGGAGAGCAGTGATGCCAAAAAAAAAAAAAAAAAAAAACCAGTGCATCCTTATTCATTTATGTGTTGCTTGTTTTACTTGTGAAATGGGTGTGCTTTTACTGCGGTTGATTGTTTATTAAGGGATCTTCCTGGTCAAGCCATTACACATTGCTCCCAGCTTGTGAAGCTAACTGTCCAAGGGAAGTTACCTTAGGTCACCTCAGTACAGGTCCATGCAGAGCTCAGTAATTAAGCCAAAACTTTGGAATGTCCTGTGAAGTCCAACAGGAAATCCTTCCAGACATAGGGGGGTGAAATTCCTTTGTGTGGAAAAACTGTATTAAAACAACAACAATGACAACAAAACCACCCCACAATCATAATGCCTAATCCAACCACTGTGCACCATCTCTTTTATTTTACATAAATACATGCTCATGTACAGCACCTGTGTAGAACATACTCTGGCTACAAAAATAACATACCCAAGAGTTTTTTTAAATTGTTCCTCAATTCCACTTCCCAGATATCCACTATTAGCTCTTTGTTATAAATTCCCCCAGATTGTTTTCTGTGCAATTATAATTTTATTTTGAGAGTGTCGCTTATACAAAGATAATTAAAAGAAATCAAATCAAGATAGAGATACTGGATATTAATATTTTTATATCTAATTAGGAGGTAGGAAATTATATGAAGGGAAATATCTAAATATCTCTAAAGGATACATTTAAATAATTCATTGGCATAAGTAGTAATTTAGGGTTATTTCCTTTGAGGCTAGTAAGAAAAAGTGATAGAAAATTCAGACAAAAGAGTAAAACCACATTATAGAATTATGCAATTCTATATAAAGAGTCTGAATATAGCTAGAAAGATTCTTGGCAACAGCATTTTAAAAGAGTTCTTAGATAAATTCATTATAGAAAATACTTTGATAGAAATGTTTTCTAAATATCAGGTATAAGTCCCAATGTACTTAGCCATTTATTTAATTTAAAGCTTAATTAAACAAAAGAGTGATTAATAACTAGTAGGCAATTAACATCAAGACATCTTGTTTTTCTAGGGTAAAACTTAGTCCAAAAAAGTTAAGAAAAACTATACTTCATTCAGAGCAGAGACTCAAACCCATCTGTAGACAGTAGGACACCCTCTCACAGAAAGGTCACAGGAAGGGATGAGTCAAGCAGGGCACAGTATAGCACCAGTAACACAATATTCCTCTGGTTGAGGGTTCCTCACCCCACTACCATGACTACTGTCCTGCTTTTCATTTCAGGTAAACCAGAGCATGCAGATAGGTACAGATAAGAGTTCATGACATACAGAATCCAGGTGAGATAAACCTCTGAGGAACAGAAATGGGAGCAGCGATATTAGAAGGGTAAAGGGAAAGTGGGGTGAGGAAGGGGGGACCAATTACAATGATTGATGCATAGCGTGGTTAAAGGGAGACAACAGTCAGTATAAAAAATGAAAACAAGAATAATTTATGATTTATAAGGGACTTGGTGAGGGGGGCTGATACCAAGGGTTCAAATAGAAAATAAATGTTTAGAAAATGATGATGGCAACATATGTACAAATATGCTTAATACAATTGATGTCTAGAATGTTATAAGAGCTGTAAGAGTCCCCAATAAAATGATTAAAAACACAAAACAAACTATAGTTCAGATGTGTCTCACACAGCACCTTATACCATATCTTGGCCTTAAAGATATTTTAGGAAGTATGGTGGTTAGTGTTAAGCGTCTGCTTGACTTGGTCATGATGCCCAGTGTTGTGTGATCTGACGTAATGGTCCTCCACATTGTGATACTCTATAATTATTTTATACTCCATGCGCTGTCAGTCCTAACCTTCCTATGTAAACAATCCTGATTCATGTCATGGGTAGCTTGAGTCACGTGGCCTTCCGTGTGAATCCACGCTCAGACTCAAGTCACACACTCACGTTACACACTCCAGTTACACATTCACATCTCAGGGTAGCTGGTGACCTCCATCGCTCTGGCCAGACCTCCTTGCCCTCCATCCTGCCTCCAGCTTCAGCATCTGGCTGTCCTCACTGCTAAGAAATATTCTGGGTGTATTTCTTCCAAGAGGGGTTTATTTGTTCTATTGGCAGTCCATGGTACTTTCAATTTTCTTCCCCAGCACAAGAACTCGAACGCATCAATCCTTCTTCCATCCTCTTTGTTCCATATTCAATGTCTAACTTTCACACACATCGTCATCCTCACAGTGATGGCCTTGCTCCCTACCACTGTCACAGCAGATGTGTCCAGTAGAACATGGCTTGGAATGTCTTGACTGCTGCTCCCATCGGCATTGGCTGCAGATCCAAGCAAGCTGGCATTTTGAAAACTTCCATCTTTCCGCCATTAATCATGGTGTGACCTATTGGCCCACTTGTGAGGATTTTGGTCTTCTTTACCTTGAGTTGTAATCCATATGAAAGCCGACAGTCTTTGATACCTGACCTAAGCCGTGATTTTTCAGTTGCCCGATGTGCCTGTGAAAGGTGTGCCCTGAATAAGGAAGGCCCAGGAAAAGTCAATGCATTTCAACGATGGTGTTGGTGAAAAATATTGTTAAGTACTGTGGATTGTCAGAAGCACCAACAGATCTGTCTCATGAGAAGTGCAGTCAGAGAACTCTTAGCCTCAAGAATGGTGAGAGAGAGGCTCCTGGACTTTGGGCCTGCTATCACGTCTTGCACCATCCTCACAATTGTGATTGTGTTTGGCCCCATTGATGCAGCTGCTGCATCACTTGTTTCATTAGGGCCCTTCCTCTCTTCTGATGCCCCTCCACTCAATTTCCCTCAAGCATCAAGTCAATTTTACAGGGAAATCCCCTTATCTTTTCATTCCATTTTCTCAAGAACTTTTTCAAGACCCCTCATAAGAGACTCAGTCAACGAGTACAGCTATACAATCATAGAAACCTTTATTAGACAAAAATAGAAAAACATGAAGCAACTGGTAGATATATCTTCTATCTAGGTCTACGTACTTATGAAAGTGATGTCCAACCCATCCCTCAAGAAGATGGAAATTATATATCTATATCTATATATATACATAAATGAATATGTATAATCAATGTATATATGTGTGTGTATATATTCATTGGTTTTACTTCTCTAGAGAACCCAGACTAAGACAGGGAGTCCAAAACATAATCAGACATGGTTTGAAATGCAAACTAAAACTATAAAAGTTATAATAGCAAAAATGATAACAAAGCAAAGCAGTACTCAGACCCAGGATTAGTCTCCCAAGAGGCAAAGTCAACTTCTAACCAGTTAGCTGTTTCCCTTCTTACACTTAGCTCCTTATTTTTAAGTAATATCTCTGTACAGCTATTTATTCATCAAATAACTTTAGATGTTATCTACTAGGAAAGATGAAGAATTAATACCAACCATCTACTTCTACCCCCATATCTGCTTCTCTTCCTGTTTTATCACCTTTTTAAGTGCCTGGCTAGTCAATTCTGACACATAGCAAACCTATCAGCAACCTCATGTACCACTGCCCCAGGCTGTGCCATCTTCACAACCACTGCAGCCATTGTGTCAGGCCAATTCACCCCAGGACTGATTTCCTTTAATTTTCTAATAGTTTTAGTGGTATATAATTCACATGTTCTACAATACAGTAGCATAATCGTATTTAAAGGAGTTATAGAATCATCACCCCAATCAATCTTAGAGTATTTTCTTCCTTCTTATACTTAGTACTGTTAGCTCCCCAAGGACGCGCTTTTTCTCAATGAGCTTCACCTTTACCAAGAATAATGCCCTTGTCCAGAGACTGGTCTTTCCTGATAACATGTCCAAATAAGTAAGATGACGTCTCGTCATCCTTGCCTTTAAGGAATATTCTAGCTGTAGTTCTTCCAACCCAGATCTGTTTGTTGTTCTTGCAGTCCATGGTACTTTCTTTTCCTTTAAAAAAATTTTTTTTTTGTTTTGAGTGCTTTCAATATTCTTAACCAATACTGTTAAGTGCATCGTTTCTTTTGCCATCTTTCTTATTCATTGTCTAACTGTCGCTTGCCCAGGCAGTGATTGAAAATATCACGGATTGGGGCAGACAAACCTTAGTCCTCAAACTGACATATTTTGCTCTGTAAAAGATTACAGAGTTCTTGAGCAGCAGATTTGTCCAGTACTTTACGTCATCGGTTTTCTTAATTGCCGCTTTGTGAGCATTGCCTGTGCATCCAAGCAAGATGAAATCTTTTGATTTGATCAACTTCATCAACTTCAGCCTTTTCTCCACTGCAGAGCGCTTTACAGCTCCATGTGGAGAAAATCAAGTGTCACAACCCAATAGGCAACAGCACAACAGCTGGGGAAAGAATTCAAATAGTTTATCAAAGCAATTAGACATGCTCAGTCTTTATAATGCAGTGATGGTGCAAGCACTGTGCACAGATAAGCAATCAGAATATCTTCTTTTACATTTCCCTTTTCCATTCTTCTCTTTCCTTCTTCCTAGGAGAATGAGTGAGAGAGTGTCCTCTCACTCTCCCTTTGTTCCTCTCTTCTTAGTTATTGCTGTTTATTTTTCTTCCGATCTTCTCTCACATCTTCCCAATTCTCTTCCCAGAGGCAGGGTCACGCATCTCAAGTATTCTAGCCGCTGCATTCTTTTTTTCACAAAAACATCTCTCTTGGATCTCTCCATTCTCTTCTTTCTACCTGGACTGGCTGGTCTCTTGCCATCTTTTTTTTTTTTTTTTGGGGGGGGGGGCATCACTGCCCTCCGGTGGTGGGAGTAGGAGGCCCAGCCCCACTGCTGGAATTGAACCCCCGTCCCAGTGGGCCGCAGTCCCACGCACAACCACTACGCCACCAGGGCTCAGCCCTTCTTGCTATCTTTAGACCTCTTTCCTTTGCAGAAGCTCTGTTTCTCACTCAGATCTTCCCGTTCCTTGGTTTATTCTCTCCTTTGGTTGGCACATGTGCTCTACTAGCTTTCTGAAAAAGTAGGCAGGAGAGGACATTGTTAGAGACTCTGCCTGCCTGATCTATCGGTCTTTGTTTTGTGTGTGTATTTTTTGCTGTCTTTATTTGTGAATGTTTGTTTGGCACAGCCAAGAATCAAGTTGATGTTGAAGTCAGCTTCCACTGTCTTTTAGCTATGGGTGTTATTACTAAGAGTTCAAGGCCTTCTGTTACCTTATGTCCTCTCTTTTCTTTCCAGTAGCTTTTAGACTGCCCTTGAACAGGCCCCAATGGGATCTCTGTGAGTTGGAATTGACTGGGGTGGGGGGGTGGGGATCCATTTTTGAGGGTCAAGTAAGACTCTTTACCAGAGTATCCCATCTTTCATTCTGGGATAGGTTCCTAGGGTGTGCCTTTAACAATCTCTAACTTCTCTTGTGCTTGAAATCCCTACCCATCCGATACAGACCTCTGCAGCTGCTTCACTGTGAATGCCTTTCTTCTCCTTTTCTAACTCTTTGGTTCTACCTTTTGAGATATTTCTTCAACTATCTCTTTCAACCCTTCACTTGAATTTTTAAACTGAAACCATTATATTTTCATTTGTTAAGAGCTCTTTCTTATGCTCTGGTACTCTTTTGTGCTCCCAGCCTGGTCTCCCTTTAGAAATATGCTGTCATCATTCATCTTCCGGAGAATATTAATAGTGCGTTTGATGTTTTCTTCTGTTCCTTAGACTGTCTTTGATACTTCTTTTCTGTGTGTTTTGTTAGATCTTTCTGTCTGCTTTTGAATCCACTCACTAGCAGTGAGTGTGAGGGTTGCTTTACTCTTGTTTATTTGGGGAATCTTTAGGGGGTGGGGGAGGGGTGTTGTTTGTTTTGAGGCCCCAGGTTCAAGAGAAAGGAAAAACTCACTGGCCCAGCGAGGGTAAGCAAGAAGAGAGGTCACCTGCTGGAATTGTACCCTTTGTGAAGGTCCCTAGCCAACCTTGAGGAATGAGAAAGGACAGGAACTGGGTCAAAATATCTGGCTCCCCTCTTGCGGCCATCTTTGACTTCCTGTTGGTTTATTCAGTCAGCAGGCCCCTCCCCTCTTGGAAATGTTTTATGGCTGTAGCTGAATGTGCAGACTCAAATTCACTGCCATCGAATGGATTCCAATTCACGGAGAACCTCTAGAACAGCGTAGAACTGCCCCTGTGTCTATTGGAGACGAGACATCTTTACAGGAGAAGGCAGTCTCATCATTCTCCCAGGGAGCGACTGGTGGATTTGAAGCGCTGATCTTTTGGTTAGCAGCCCAAAGTACAACATGCCATGCCCTAAAGGTTCCAGAGTGGAGATAGAATGGCTGCATAAAATATGGAATACCCCCTTACAGTTCAATCGAAGACGAAGAATGAATACTTTTTTTTTTTTTTTAGGCATCACTGCCCTCAGGTGGTGGGAGTAGGAGGCCCAGCCTTTGCTCCTGGGAGCCGGAATCGAACCTCCATCCCAGTGGGCCGCAGTCCCGCGCACAACCACTACGCCACCGGGGCTCAGCCCATGAATACATTTTTTATGGAAATGTACTCCAGGTAATATTTAGCTTTCTGTATTTTTACTGGGTAGAGGGAAGAGATTCCATCTGAAAGGGCACAGAGAACATTCGTTTTACATGAAGGTCGTGCTTCAGTGTCCTACTTTGCTCATTCACGACCACGTGTGACTCTTGTAGGGCCTAGTAGTTATGCATTGGGCTACAATCCAAAACATCAGCAGTTCCAAGCATTCCTAGGGAGATAGATGGGGCTCTCTACTCCTGTAAAGAGTAGCAGTCAGCTGATCCCTGGTGGCACAGTGGTTGTGTGCGGGACTGCAGCCCACAGGGTTGATGGTTCAAATCCAGCAGCAGCTCTCCAGGATCAAGGCTGGGCTTCTGGCTGGGCTTCCTACTCACACAAGGGCAGTGATTCGAGAAAAAAAAAGAGTTGCAGTCTTGGAAACTCACAGAGGCCATTCTCTCCCTTCCTAATAAATTGACATCAATTCTGTGGTAATGAGTTGAGTTTGGGTTTGGGTTCAATGTGAGTATCAGGAGAGAGCCACTCAGTGAGAACCACAGACAATCATCTATTCAATCATGGGAATAAATAGTTCTGAACATTGTCCACACCTTGGTTTGTAATTCAAACTGTATAGAAGAGAACGTACAGGGGCTAAGCCCCAGTGGCGTAGTGGTTGTGCGCGGGACTGCGGCCCACTGGTTCAATTCCAGCAGTGGGGCTGGGCTTCCTACTCCTACCACCGGAGAGCAGTGATGCTCCCCCCTCCCAAAAAAAAAAAAAAAGAAAGAAAAAGAAAAGAACGTACAAATCACACACACTATCTATCAGAGCTGAATGGAATCTCTTTGTCCAGGTCTTTGGAGAAAAATTCCTTCAGGATTGGAAGCTAAGATAAGGTGACCAGACATCCCAATTTTTAACAATTTGTCTGCATCCTGCAGCATCTTTTTTTCCTCAATTCCATCTTTATTGGAAAGTCTCCTCTGCCAACTTAGCGTTTTCCACCAACCCAGGGAGCAGAAACTTTCACAGGCTTCACAATCTTTTGTTTAGGTCCTGCCTTTGTGGGAGCCTTAGTAGCAGCCATTGCTGTCTTTTTAGAAGCTTGTCTTGCTTTTTTTGCTTCCTTGGCAGCCCTGAGAGCCTGTTCTTGCTGGGCCTTTCTAACTTCAGGTTTCTGATTCCT
The DNA here is from genome assembly GCA_004026705.1 of Nesogale talazaci. Classification (NCBI taxonomy): domain Eukaryota; kingdom Metazoa; phylum Chordata; class Mammalia; order Afrosoricida; family Tenrecidae; genus Nesogale; species Nesogale talazaci. The sequence continues at coordinate 73,619 of PVJH01007316.1, read as the reverse complement.
CTGGGCCATTATGTCAGCAAGAGATGCACCCGTGATGGCCCTCTGGAATTTGAGTGCTCGGCGGGTTCTTTTCTACCCCATATCCGGGGTAGATCTTGTAGCCACTGAAACTGCACAGCTTGACTTTCATGGCGGCGGCAGCAGACGAGTGGGGAAGAGGGCGAAGGGAGCCATCCTGCAACATTTTAAAATTTAAATAAGCATATTTAAATACTATTTTTGTGTTCTATGAAAATTTTTGTTGCTCCATATAGACCAAATTTTTAATCAAGAACTTCCCACCCCACAGTCAATGGTGTCCCACTTAAAAGAAAATATAAAAAGGATGTCTTGATCAAAGGCTGGGAACCGTCCTGGAATTTGTAATTATTAGCCTAAAAGAAGCAATGCACAAAGAAGAATATGGATGGGTTAGATGAGAAGACCGCCTCATCCACAAATCAATTTGGTCAAGCAATATTCGGGTCAACCCAAAACAACAGTCTGCTTAAGATGTAAAGTTTATTCTAATATATAAGCAAAGAGATGGGAACTGGAGACAGAATGTCTGTGACTACCTTAAAGCAATCAATCTATTATGTTGAGCATAAGAACCCAGAGGGAAACCCTACTGTTTTGTAGGTTTAGGATGGATTTTACCCTTAAAAGTTATGTTTGTGGATTTGGTTTTTGTTGTGTATACATATTTAATTTATCACATTGATTTCCACGGTTCAGCTATTTACTATAACACAGGTCATTGTTAGAGGTTAAATATGACATGCTCTTTCTTGTGAGATTTAATTTTTAAAAGGTACTGAAGAGGAAAATGATTAAAACTCTGTCATTTAGTTTGGACTCAGCCAACAATTGAAAGATGATTTGAACTCATGTTGAAGCTGTTGCCTCTTGTTCACATATAGGTCAAAAAACTGGTTTTTAAGTATTTATTTATTTTTAAAGACTTGGTTTTGGCTGAGCCCCGGTGGCGTAGTGGTTGTGCGCGGGACTGCGGCCCACTGGGTTGGAGGTTCAAATCCAGCAGCAAGGCTGGGCCTCCTCCTCCCACCACCACAGGGCAGTGATGCCCCCCAAAAAACTTGGCTTTTAATAGTGACCTACACAACACATCTGACACCTTGTAGCGAGCACCTCATAGCATACTCCTTTCTATATGCCCAAATGATTTTCACCACTGCAGTAAATGGCATGGGGGGGGGGGGCGGTGGGGAGATGGGTCGTGGGACGGCTTATCTGACCTCTGGTTCCTTCACTGCCTTGAGACAGAGGTCGGGCATGCCGCCATGCTCCATGCCCCTTTACCTACTCTTCCTCCCATGCCGCTCTGTTTCTCTGTTGGGTTCAATTATTCATCGCAATGACCACACAGAATTCACAGACAGCATTCACAATTAGGGATGTCTCTTAGGGAAGTTAAAAAGTGACTACAAGCCAGGATCATTAGACAGTAAGGAAACAGCCATTGGTACACCTAAGTATCTCCCTTTAGTCAGCAATCCTTTCTCTCCTCGGTCCTCAGTGTCTCAGTCGTGTGGACTGTTGACTGTTGCTTCCGTGGGTCAGGAAGCTACTCAGCTGTCACTCTGTCTCCCAGAGCCCCAGGCTCAGTCCATGAGAAGAAGGGACCCCCTGGTCTCAGCGCTGCTCCTCTGAGCCTCCGTGCAACTGTCTCCGGCACAGCTACTGTCAATAAGCTCCGCCACTTTGGACAGATCTTGGACAGGCTCTTCCCAAGTAAGTCTTTGGGGTTTTCCTCTCAGCTGCTGCTTCAAAGATGGCTCACTCTGGTAGCCAGGGGGTGGGGTGGGGGAGCAATGAAAACTGACCAGTGTGTTAACGTCACACGTGTCCTGCTTGCACCGTCCCACTCAATCATTTGGTGGGTGTTACAGAAACTCGGGTAGAAGAGCCATATGGAAAACCCCATGCCACCACAAGGAATGAGTAAGAAATAATGACAATGGTACATGAAAAAATGAAAATTGTTTCTAATTACTATTGTCTACGCCATTGTGGCTGGAGGCTCCTGGCTCCTTGTTCTAGGTTTCTGTTCTTTTAGCTGGTTCCAGCGTGTATCCCTTCTTTGCTTTAATCAAATGGGATACCTACTTACAGGATTTTCCTGAGGTCTGTGAGTTATTCTTATAAAGAATTGAGCCTGAGGGGCTAATGAAAAGCCCAGTTTTTAACCAGCTGCTCAGAAGTGTAGGTGCCCTGGGAATCCCTCAGCTTGGGAGGAGTGTCTGAAATGAAGGCAGCTTTGAGGACGGGGTTCTCAGTCTGACCTGGGTCTGGACAATGAGGATCAGAAGGACTACTTTTACCCATAAAGGTCTAGGTACCTTGCCTCGTACTGAGAAAATGCTCGATGAATAGTGTTGCTTATTTTAAATGCTTTTGTTTAACTTAGAGGATCACGCTAAGAAAAATTGGTATAAGCAAAACAGATTACAGGGTATCATTGATGGGAAATTATACATTGTTCAAGCTCACCCTTTGCTCTCTCAGAACCTAGCCTTTCATCAACTTTGAGCCATTTCACAGCTCTATAATTTGTATACTCAGCAATGGGGGAAGGTGCTCTGGTGGCAGAGTGGGTTGCCCATTAACCTGCTGATCCTAAGGTCCGAAGTTCAAAGCCACCAGTCACTCTATAGGCGAAAGATGACTCTATTCTTTCTCCTCTAGCCGTGGAGACTCACAGGACAGTTCTACTCTATTCTCTAGGGTTGATGTGAGTTAGAATTCACTCATTGGCTGTGGGTTTTTGTCCTTCATACAGGAGGCCATGGCTAATACAGATGGCTAAAGTAGCTTGGTGGTGACCCCAAACGCCGGAGGCTCATGTCCACCTAAGATGCCTTGAAAGAAAGGGGTGGTAACTTATTTCTAAAAACATGAGTCATTGAAAACCGTTCTATACTGCCATGGGTTCACTCTGAAGTAGAGTTGACTGGACTCTCATACTTCAGAGTGGTGGGGGGTGTTCTTGCTCTTTCTCTTTTGGATCACTTGTCATCTGCTTCCAGGGTTTGTTTTTGTTTGTTTGTTTTCACTAAAAACGAATAAGGTAAGATCTTTCCCATGTGTTCATTTTCTACCTGAACGAGAGTCATGATTGTACTTTTTTGGAAAAGTATCCTTTCACAATATTATTGGAAAATGCTCAGAGGACAATGAAATTGTAATGAAACCCCTTTATAGAGCATTTTGGATATTTAACCTTATGGAATGTCTGGAATCCTCTACAGTTTCAGTGTTCTGTAAGTAAATATCCCTGATAGTCGAATAAAGCTTTTGTTATCCTTCTCACATTGTTCTGTACACAGAGGGTCCCCCATAAACGCTTGCTAAGTCAAGACATGTATAAACCATTTGAGGCTGCCCCAGTGGATGAAAAGCCAGGCTCTGATTCTTATTCTCGTTGATGGTTGTGGAGTAAAATCCACAAAGAGCTTGCTTACTGATCTAGGCGGCCTCCCACGTGACCCGTCAGGATGCGTTCAATGACAGCTTCCATGACAAAGGTGAATGCCTCCCTGTGCCGTCCATGGCAGGTGCGCTGGAGCTTTCCTTGGCTCCCTCCTGCAATGTCTGCCCACCCATACCCATTGTGCGGGCCTGCACAGTGCTGCATGGAGGACCTGAGGAATTGCACACCACACGCACGTGGTCACTGAGAAAGGCTCCCCATACCACTCCCCCTTACGCATCATGGATCAAGGGAAGTCACATGACTTTACCCTTGCCAAAAAATGCTGGGAAATGCAACCAGAAAGGAGCCCTGGTGCACCGGAGTTGAAGCAAACACACCTGGTCTTTTGCTCCCAGAAAGATCACCTCCCAGGAAACCCGCAGGGCACTTCTCCAGCTCCCAACTCACTGCCATCAGCGTGATTCTGGTCCATGGTGACCCGACGGGACAGGGCAGAGCTGCCCTTTACTTTACAGGAGTAGAAAGCTTCATGCTTCTGCCAAGGAGCTGCTGGTGTGTTCGAACTTCTGGCTTTGTGCTGGGCAGCCCAGCTCATAACCACTACGTCACTGGGATGCCCCTGTCCTAAAGGGTCACTAGGAATAGCAATGGACGGGACGGCACCCCCTGCATCAGAAAGAAAGAAAGCATAAATGTCTTTCCTAGCAGCATACTCAGTGGGAAAAAAAATAAACATAGCATGAAGCGTGCAGGAATGGGCTTCTAATTAAATTGTCAATATAAACTGTGGAGTTGTTACAAATTGACTATACTGGCAGCCCCCTAGTTACAAACCAGAGGCATTCTGGAGGGTGGCTTTAAATTGACTTTTAGGTGCGTATGTTTCTTATTTGGCCCTAGTTTAGTCAGAGCTGATTCCATGACAAGGGATTTGTATTTGGTGTTAATACAAGAAAAGGCTTGAATTATTGAAAAGCTGCAAGTGCAATGAGTGAAGGCAACTTTGAGAGTTAAGTTATTGTTAATAAGAATTGGTTCCATCAGGGCTTCACCTTCTGGGTCATTCTGTATCCACCCAGCATGATACATTGCGTTTCCACCCTAGAAGGACAGGAGCAGAAGCTACACTTGAACAAGACTCCTGGGGGATAGAGGGAATACCTGGGGCCCTTGTTCAAGTGCAGCATCGGATTAGTTACACCTGAGTGGAAACATAGATTCCCAGAAGGGGACTGAGTTGGAATGAGTCCCTTTGGAAATCCGATTCAATAATTTGATAGTTTTTTTTTGGGGGGGGGGGCATCACTGCCCTCTGGTGGGAATGGGAGGCCCAGCCTTGCTCCTGGAGAGCTGCTGCTGGATTTGAACTGTCAAGCCAGTGGGCAGCAGTCCCATACTCAACCACTACGCCACCGGGGATCAGCCCAATTTGACAGTTTTAAAGTAAGAGCATATTGTGTGCTAAGTCTGGTATGTGTAACACAGAGACTTCCTGTGTATGTTTTTTCACCTCACCACACTGTCCCAACACACACATACACACACTGTTGCTGGGGAGCTGAGTCTGGCTGATAGCCAACCTGTGCTTCCTCATTTTAAATGGCGGGTTCTTCTAAAGTGGATCGCAAGAGCAGGTTTCCAATGTTCCTCTGCATAGCCAACCTTTCAGTTAGCGGCTAAGTGCTTTAACCTTTGCACCACTCCGGGACTCCCTTACCGGGACCGCTTTTGGCTGCCATCTTCACAGCAACAGAGTGCCACATCTTTCTGCCCCAGAGCAGCTAATGGTTTGGAAGTGGCTGTCCTCCAATCCGGCTGGCAGCGCAACACTTAGCCACTGTCCCCCCTGAGCTCCTCTACTGGAGAGTGTGAGAGTCTGTGGACACTTGTCTAAGCAAAAGTGAGTCCCAACTCACTCCAACTCATTGCCATCACGACCCTTCTGAAAAGATGACCCTACGGGAGAGGGCAGGCAGGTTTCCCAGCCTGTAACTCTTAGAAGCCTCCTCTTTGCATCACGCCCCCACCCCACCCCTGCAGAGTGGTTGATGCCTTTGAACTGCTAACCTGGTGGTTAGCACCACAAAAAGAGTCGCCACCTGTGTTCCCAGATCCTCAGAAGGTCTCCAGGGACATCAGAAGACTCCCAAAAACATTCCAGTCTGGAAATAAAACCTTAAAACAAAATGGTTCTAAAGCCTGGTTCTCACTGGATGAAGGTAACGAAGCCATAGTATTTTCAAGCACCTCTGACGCATATGAAAGTTGGATATTAAATACGGAAGACTGAAGATCTTGGGGTTGACGGCCGTGTCCACCTGATAGATAGCCAGGGGTGGCCCCACAGTGCGGTGGATGTTTGGGGGCGCTCCTTTGTGCAGACAGCATGGATCTGCTCCCACACAGTCTGAAACAGGAAGTGCAAGGGCTTTAAATCACGGTTTTATGGAAGGAGCCCCAGAGCCTGCTCCAGAGGACTCAACAACCCAGTCAGTGATGTGTAGCCAAGTGCAGCCTGGGGGCCTGTACCTGGATCCAGACCAAGTCTGTTTCAAGTTTATTTGATTGAGAATTTCACTTTGAAAAGAGCACTTCATGAGACCCTTGGGAGCCGTCACATTCTGCCCCAGGGCAGAAGATTAACTGCTATTCGGACCAGCGGGGAGAAGCCCCATAAATCAGAGGCCCCTTGTCTGTGGACCTGTGGGCTTACAGGTGGCAGTGTAACAGGCAGGGCCTCTGGGCAGGCGCCATGGGGACCTCACAGTTTATGGGGCAGAACTCACCCAGGGCGGAGAGAAAAGCCACGGAATCCTTTCTCCAAACTGCAGATTGAAAAGCAGGCTTGAAGGGGCCTCCTAAAGGATGCGTTTTCTTGATCTCTGCATCCTTTGGAAGGGTCCCCAGGATGCTGGTGTCGGAGCTGGCTTCTGAGCAGGGCACCCACCGCTCTTTTGTTTTACCGGAGGAGACAGGGAAATGTGGTAGTGAGAATCAGGGCTCGGGCGGCCGGCCCTTTTCATAGTCAGGTCTCAGCTCTAGCCTGGGAATTTTTCATAGAACCCAATTCATGCCTTTATTTTCAGGATGAAAGGGGCTGATTATACTTAAAGGATGACATTAGCATAGTAAGCATTACTCCTTTTTTTTAATTTTAAGATCTCTTATTGGGGGTTCTTACAACTCTTGTTACAATCCATGCATCAATTGTATCAGGCATATTAGTAACTATATTGACATTGTTCTTTTCCAGACATTTACTTTCTTTTTCTTCTTCTGGTTTTCTCTTACTTTCTCTCTTTCTTTAATCATTTTATTGGGGCTTCGTATACCTCTTATCACAATCCATCCATCCCATCCATTGTGTCAAGCACATTTGTACATTTATTGCCCTCATCACTCTCAAAACCTTTGCTTTCGACTTGAGCCCCTGGTATCAGTTTCTCATTTTTTCCTCTCCCTCCCCCAACAACAAATGATCCAAACTCAGTGGCTGAGGGGGTAAGAGGCCTGGTAGGGATTGATCAAGGGCAAAATAACCAAGAGGGATTACTAAAGCCCACATGAAGGCTAAGCATGATAGTGGGACAAGAGGAAAGTAAAAGGAAATAGAGGAAAGAACTGGGAGGCAAAGGGCATTCATAGAGGATAATTAACTTCAATGATAGATTTGCATGTCTTATATCCATTGTCAGTAAGTCTATTATTCCAACTCACAGCATCTCTAGAAGGGCTATCATGTAGGGTTTCTGAGGACCACTGATGGCAGTGTGAGTTAGGCGTGGGACTACACGTGCAAACCCACAAGCCATTCCAAGTGCGAAAGGTGACGCCATCTGCCTCTCCAAGATTCACCATCTCAGAAGTCATATATATTGTCATCGTGAGTTAGAATCGATGCGAGGCAGTAGGTGTGGTGGCTTGGGCTTAACCGTCCCTGAAGTAGACTACCACAGCTTTCTTCTACAGAGTGGTCACTAGATTTGAACTGGTGACCTTTTGGTTAGCAGTCCAGCACTTAACCACCATGCCATTAGGGCCCTCTCTGCAGGCATTATCTTTAGAAAAAAAATAATCATTTTCCAAGTACTAGAAACTTTTTTTTTTATAAAGGATAAATCATAATCTCATAATCTGTTTGCCGAGCTTTGACATTTAAATTGTGTATGTGAAAATGCCCACAGTGAAAGAGACGCCGTTTTGATTCTTCCCACATGGACAATTACATTCTTCGTGTTCCGAAAGTTTTCTCACTCTGAAGAAAAATGACTTAAGGTGATATCTGATCTCCTTCATATCAAAGTCCCCATCAGTACCAATGCAGACAGATTTTTATGAGCCTGATGTCAGACAAATCTCCACCCTCCACCCCTTTTTTCAACTGACAGTATTCTCTTTCTCTGACTCCATGTGATAATTCATTGCAGTCACCACACTGACCTCACAGACAATACTAGTGGCTTCTTAGAGAAGTTAACAGGTGACAATTCAGGTGAGAATTCACAGAATGGATGGTTCCATCAGGACAGTTTCTTCTCCGTTGTCCCCACTGCTGGCCTCTCTCTGACCCTCAGTCATTTGGCCTGGCCACTGCCTGCTCTGACAATGTTAGGAAGTTTTTTTCAGGGATGCCAATAAATGCCCAAAGGGTATGCTATTCTGCTGTAAGCTTCGGCTTGAAGACCTTTCAGCTCCTGCTCTGTGGATGAGAAAACCCAGCCTCCAACTAAATGCCCATAGGGACTCTTCTCTTCTCTCTAAGCCAGCCTCCTTCCCAAAAGCATTCCTTTTTTTTGTTTTGTTTTGTTTCCGTTTTTGTTTTTTTGGGGGGAGGCGGGCATCACTGCCCTCAGGTGAGAGTAGGAGGCCCAGCCTTGCTCCTGGAGAGCTGCTGCTGGATTTGAACCACCAACTCAGTGGGCCATAGCCCCGCACACAACCACTATACCACCGGGGCTCAGCCAAGCATTCAGTTTTACATGTACTGGGGACTGGAAAATCCACAACTTCCTCCTACTTGGGCTCCTGCTGCTGCTGTTGCTGCTGCTTCTCTGCCACTTCGTTGGTGTCCCAGCTGTCTCCTGGATCAAGGAGGTTCAATGTGCAGGGAGGTCAGGTCTCAAGGACACCCTCCTTTCTTGACTCTTCTTGTTGGTAGTGAGATTTCATCTCCTGCCTTCTGAGATGGCTTGTGCTCTATGCAGCAGGGTGGCAATCAAAAGGAATCATGTTAACAAGCAGTCACAACTCAATTCTATCAGTCTCTTCCTCGACCTTCTCTTACCTAGACCCACAAGGAAAAGGTCGTGGGTGGAAGTTACAGAGACTACGGCCAGAATAGTCACATTAAGTAAATGACTGAATTCACTACACTGTCCATTTCCAAATTATTTCACCATCATTAACTGGACTTTTACTTTTTAAAACAAAGTTATATTTCTGAACTGTAATGTTCCCTTTCTCTCTCCATCTCTCTTCTTTGCATTTCTTCTTTATTTCTTTCTTCTCTTTCCTTTCCTTTTCTGGTCATCTTTATCTGAGTATTTTATTGAACACTCATCTGGGATAAAATATCCCTTAGTGTTCCAAAGCTTTCAATGTCCTGAGTTTCATCATTATGGTAGGTTGGGTTCTCCATAGAAGCAAAACCAGAGACACTTATGTAGGTACATATAGAAATTTATATCAAGAAAAATTCATTCACATAGTTGTAGGACCAGGTAAGTCCAGTCCAGTTCGATCTAGTACCAGGTGTAAAGTTGGAGGCTCTTCCAGAACCATGTAGCTACAAGAGCGAATGGACCAGTCAGCAGGAAAAAGACAAGCTGGAAGACGTCAGCATTTCAGGTCTGTAGCTGTCAATCTAAAGAGTCCAAGGTCTTCAGGCTCCAAAGATTCTCCAGGTTAGCAGGCAATAGTTCCCAGAGCCAGTAGGCAATGTGATCAGCCATTAGCTCAAGAAGCAAAGATCAATTTGACAGATGCCAGAGCCAGGCCAGTAAAGAAGCATGAAGCTCTCTGGAGTTCTCTACTTAAATGTCAAGTAGGCCAGATTTCCTCAAAGATATCACTAGGGCAATAACTCAAGAAACTGATTGACTCACAGAGGGTCCCATCAGGAAGTTGATTACATCATGTTAGATCACATTATGGGAAAGGATCCAACTGCCAAACCACCAGGAATCCTGGTCCAGCCAAGTATAAAACCTATGTATCACGAGAATCAATGCTGTCACGTTCATAGCCCTAAAATTCAACAGCAACTAACAGCAGCAAAATGCTCTAAATTAATTAACAACAATCACACACACACACACACAAAACATGTGTGCCCCAATCTGCAAAATTTTTAATGGAGTTAGAATAAACTTGAATATCATTTTCCATTCTCAGAATGTGGTTGGACATCTAATCTATTTCTAAAATAATATAAGACAGGCAAGCAGACTGAGCCCCGGTGGTGTAGTGGTTGTGCATGGAACATGCATGGTTGGAGGTTCAAATCCAGCAGCAAGGCTGAGCCTCCTACTCCCACCACCAGAGGGCAGTGATGCCAAAAAAAAAGAAAAAAAGAAAATGTTAAAAAAAAAAAAAAAAAACCACCGGAGAGCAGTGATGCCCAACAACAACAACAAAAGACTAAGGCAATCATTACTGAATCTTTTGTTCGCTTAGAACCAGAGGTGTGATACCCATTCAATGGAGCGTGGTCATTTCAAAAACTGTAGCCCTCAGGTTTTTTACTGTTGGGTGTTTAGTTTCATTTTCTCTCTTTCACAAGACTGAAAGCACACTTTTAAATACTATATGGTTTCTTACTGATATATGCTCAGTTCCAAGAGCTGAGGTGTTAAAAGAAAAAAAAATTGCCAAGATCCTAAGGCCACCATTGCTCCGTCAACATGCCAACCACCCCACCCCTGTACAATACAATATGGGAGAATTCATTGACTTTCAGCCCATTAACTGGTAAGGCATGTTGGTGATGCCATTCTCCAAAAAGGCTGGGTCAAGTGTCTATGCTTCCCAGTGCTCAGCAATGAACAGAGTCTCCTCCAAATGACATGATGACTCAGAGGAACAGGCAAGAATGGCAGGAATGCCCCAGATAAGTCCTGAGCATCCCTAGAATGTAGGCTTTGTCTAAAACTTGAAAGCAGAGCAAAAGGTCAACCCCAATGCCAGGAGTGAGCAGACCCTCTGAGGTCCAAAACAAAGAGGAAGAGAAGCAAGAAGACGGACTTTGATGAAATGTTTTCTATAGGCAATGTTCTGGGGTGTCTTTCTGCAGTTGATGTCATTTAAGTTTCCTGAATTTCTTTGAGTAGGGGATCACAGCTACACATGAAGAAGGAAATTGGAAACCAAGAAGGCTAAATAACTTCCTCCAAATTGCTTAATGACTCAGAGGAAAAGCCAAATTTTATACTGATTTCAAGGCAAGGAATCTTCCACTAAACTGAGGTTTGACCATGTAATAACCAGATTCTATAGCCATGTGGGCATCCAGGCATGGAAAGCAAGACATGATATATGCATTTGGTCAAACAATTCTAAAGAAAGATTTATGGGCTGCCATACTATTCTCGAAGACAAGGTGGCAATCTAAAGGGTTTGCCAAGCTTCTTACTGAACAAGGGGGTTATTTCCTGTGACTGAGATGAAATAGAGACTGGTTTTACTCCTTAAAGTTTTATTCATTGTGTTGTTGCTGAGAATATACACAGCAAAACAAGGAGCAACTCAACAGCTTCTACATGTTCAATTTAATGACAACGATTCTTCTTTGTATCTCTTGATGAGGACCCTATCCTGCCTAGTGCAGGTGCCCTTTAGTTACCAGGGTGAAGGGGGGTTTTCATCAATGGTTCATCCAACCTACTTCTACAGAAATAGTCTGATCATGACCCCAAAAGCTTATTGATAACAGTAGGGATGAAATAATCACTCTACCACCATGGTATGTCCCTGCATTTTATAGTTGCTATTGTTAGATGTTGTCAAGAGATTCCAACACATAGAGATTCTGTGGAAAACAGAACCATGTCAGCTCTGCACCATCCTCAAATGCTTGAGATCATTGTTGCAGTCACTGTCTGGGTAGACTAGAGAAACAAATTCATAAACGTGCATACGGCTATAAGGGAAAGGTTGATATACAAGAGGAATGGGACATTAAGAAAGCATCCCAACCCAGTCCAATCCAAGGTCACAAGTCTGATATTAGCCCATATGTCTAATACAAGTCTATAAAGTCTCCTTCCGACTCATGAATCACGTGCAATGACACCAAGACAATCACAGGGCAGTGAGTGCAGAGTCTTGTGTATCCAGCAGCAGTAGAAGCATCCGGGCTTAGCAGGGGTCTCCCCATGGCTCCTCATTTCCAGGGCTCAGCATCCATCAGCAGTATCCATTGGCAGTTGAAGAATCTCAGCACTGGCAGGGGTCTCTCTGTGACTTTTCCAGCTTCAGAGGTCTAGTTCCCAGGACTCAGGGTCTATACTGCTCTCTTGTCTTGTCAGTTGAGTGTCTCCAAGGAACTGAGTCTATAGTCTCTCACCTCCATAGGAGAAATACCATGAGATTTCCCAGAATCCTCAGAGAAAGCCAATGCCCACACAGAGGTCTCATTGGCTATCTCCAGATTGACAGGCTAGACTCCACCCCTACACTCCAATCATGATATTGACACGAAAGTACTTGACCATTAGGTTGAGGGGGTGCCCTCTTTTTTTGTTGACCCTCTGCTTTCCTCAACCTTGATGACCTTCTCCAGGGGCTAGTCTCTCCTGGTAACATTTCCAAAGTACATAGCATGAAGTCCCACCATCCCCTTCTCTAAGGAACATTCATTCTCTTGGCAGTCCATATTATAATCAATAGTCTTCACGAACACCATAATTCAAATGCTTCCATTCTTCTTTGATCGTCCTTATGTATTGTCTAGCTTTAATATGCATCAGAGGCAACTGAAAATACCATGGCTTAGGTCAGGCGTACCTCTTAGCCCTCAGAGTCACGGCTTGCCTTTTTAGTACTTACGGAGGTCTTTTGCAGCAAATCTTTCCTAGACAATCTGTCCTTTAATCTATTTCCTGTTGTTCCCATGATCATGGATTGTGGATCCAAGTAAAATGAAATCCTTGCCAACTTCATTTTTCCTCCCCCTCATCATGATGGTGCTTATTGGTCCAGTTATAAGGATTTTTGTTTTATGTTAAGGTGTAATCCATATTGAAGGTGGTAGTCTTTGATCTTCAGAAGCAAATGTTTCCAATAATCTTTATTTTCAGCAAGCAAGATCGTATCATTCTCATATCACAGGATATTAAGGAGTTTCCCTCCAATCTTGCTGCATTCTTCATAGAGTTCAGCTTCTTGGATTATTTCTCCTGTGTACAGATTGCATAAGTGTGATGAAGTGCTACAAACCTTGTGCACACCTTCTCTGGTTTGAAACCACTCTGTACTCCTTGTTCCATTCAAACAACTGACCTTTGTACAGCTTCCTCTTGAGTACGACCAAGTGTTTTGGAATTCCCATTCTTTGTAACATTGCCTATAATTTGCTAGGATCCACACAGTTGAGTGCCTTTTCATAATGAATTAAACATTGGTAAACATCTTTCTAACATACACACTTAAAAGCCTCATCACTGCCCGGAAAACATCAATAACAGTAGAAATGAAATAATAATTTTACCAGCCAGTATTTAACTGATATTAGCAATAATATCTCATTCTACCGCCCCTTCTGAATACCCTTTGAATTCCTGGCAGTTCTCTGTTTGTATATAGCTGCAACCAATTTTTAATTATCTCTGGAATTTTTTTACTGTCATGTAATATTAATGTCACTGTTTGATAATCTCCACATTCTGTTGGATTGCTTTTCTTCAGAATGTCTCCTACCATTTGACTAGCCGTGCCAAACGTCTTGGCACAAATATGTGAGCACTTCTAGTCTTGTACTCACTCGTTGACATGTTGCCGTTAGTATGGCATCCATTCTTAGGGGCATGTTTGTGTTTTTTCCAATGCCTTCAGTGCAACCTGACTTCTTCCTTCAGTATCATTGGTCCATGAACATGTGCTAGCTGTCTAAAACAGAGGAGGGTTGTTCTCCTCCTGAATACTAATTCGCATCTACTTAAGGGAAGGAAGAAGCGCCCTGGAGGCATAGTGGTCATGCTTTGAGGTGCAGTCCTCAAAGATCAGTTTGAAACCTCCCACTGGTGCACAGGAGAAAGAGAGCAGTGGGAGCTCCTTTCTCAAAGATGGACACCGGTGTTCTGTTATCGCCTGTCCCTCAACATCCTTTCTCCTCCAGAGTAGACCAGGAAACTGGTGATCCAAATTTTCAAATAATCTTCATAGCTTGTTCATGCCCAAGCTAATCTTTTGAAGTTCAAAAGTCCACAATTGGACTTGTTTTACTTTGCTCTTTCTACTGGGAATAGACTTTGCATCAAACACCTTACCTGTGCTAAAAGTCGAAGGACACTACTGAGAAGCAGGAAAGATAGAGCACGTCGATTCCATCAGGTAGTCTATCAAAACGTTGTCATGACCCATCATGCCAGGAACACTCCCACTGGTGCACAGATTCAGCTACTGGACTAGCAACAGGAAACAGAAAAATGAGATTCCATTCCTATTCTCAAAGAACGATGACCGAATGAGTGACTTCAAGCATGTGACCACTTGCCTGCAATAAAATACAGCGAACATCCGTTAGCTGACTATACAACTCTTCTTGATGTGATTGAACCACAGAATTGTGTGATAGGTGCATCATATGCCAATAAAACGATTGAAAAACTATGTTTCGGGCAGAGTAGACTATAAGAAAGGAGCTAAATTGAGGACGAAGGAAGGTAGGCGACCAGGAAATGCCGCTTGACTTGCTGTGGGTCCTGCAAAGCGTTGTGGTAGCCAAACATATACCTCTGGCTGGTTTTACCAAAGTTGCTTAACCTTACTGCACCTAGGTTTACTCAGTTGAGCAGAATGAGGTCAATAGTTTTATCAGCTCTCTCTAGCTTACGGAGCTGTTATGAAGGGGAAATGATCAGCAAATATACCCAAGAGTTGGTATGGTGTAGTTTGAGATGGTGGAATTATGGGTGACTATTGTTTTGTTCTTCATGATCAGTATTGTCTGTGCTTGCTTCAGCAGCACATATACATAATCAGTATTGTCCAATTTGTATATAATGAACAAGCATTATTGTTCTAATACATTAAAATGGCTATTTCATTTTTAAATTGGCCTTTGCTGCCAAAGTCCTTGACTAGTAGTCTGTATTGTCTCCCTCACACCCTCAGCAGGCCCTGAATCCAGGCACTGTAATTGGCTTTCCACTTGCTCATCCAGAGGTCTCCAACAGCCTCCCACTTGCCAAGGACCATGACTTCTTTCAGTCCTAATCTAACCTGATTAGTACAGCTTCTTACATTTTAGAAGTCATACACCCATATCCCAAATGCAAATTAACAACAGCTGAAACTCAAAGCTATCCACAATGCCACCACCGTAATATAAATAAGAATCTATTTTCTGCCAATATTTTAGTTAAGCATATTTGGCATTTATTGTGGCCTGAGTATTCATCCATTTTTTGGATTTGCCCCCCCTTCTTTCTTTTTTCCACAGTGCATTTCTCTTCTGATTTTCCCACAATTTGCCCATTTTGTGACTCATATACCCTGTATCCATCTGATTAGATCTGACCTCAACACTAGTGTGGGGTAAAACCTACTAAGGTGCTTGTGAAAATGCACATCGTTTATGGCAAGAAATTTGGAAGACAGCTACCTGACCACCCGATTAGAAGAATCCATATTTGTGCCCATTCCAAAGAAAGGTGACCCAATAGAAAGAGGAAATTATGGGTTGAGGGTGAGAATTTGAATAGAACAGAAGGGGAAAGTGGAAAAAACTCAAAATCATTAAAAAAAAAAAAAAAGACCAGTCTGACTAGTCCAATATAGACTGGTGGAACTCCTGAGACAATGACCCTTAGTGATCTTTTAGATGTGCAAATAAACTCCCCTCCAAGGGTCAGTTTGTAATGAAGGAATAGATGAATCTATAAGGTGGAACAATGACACTTTAGAGGGACACTTGCCTTACAATAATCCACAAGCTAAGGGCAAAAGGGCAGCATTTACCCAAGGAAGACATTCAGCTATGTTAGGAAGCAGGAGGACTGGAAATAGGACAGATAGGGAGACAGTGGTATAAGGAATATTTCATTGGGGGCATTTCAATCAATGAGGTGGATGATTTGTTAGGCCAGGAAACTGATCTGCTGTGTGAACCATCACCCAATTTATAATTAAAAAAAAAAAAAAAAGATGTAGTCCAAGGCTGCAGTCTTCTGGAAGATTTTCTGGGGCTGGAAAATCCACTTTCAAGATGGTTTGCAAATTGTTAGCAAATCGGTACAAGCTATTGGCAAAGGACCTCTCTTCTTCACGTGGTTTTCTCCGCAGGCTCACACATGATGGCTGACTTCCGCAGAGCAAGTAATCTGAGCGATTCAATTGCTCTTATGATCTAGCCTTGAAGTTCAGACACCGCCACTTCTGTAATATTCTCTTGTCCATTCAGACCAGCCACGATTCAGTGTGGAAGATTACACAGTGGTGTAGATACCACAAGTTCATATGGGGCCTTCTTGGAGGCTGGCTCCCACAGTGGGCATCTCTGTTCTTTTTGTGTGACTATCTCTCATGTCCTGAGGTGAGAAAGACGTCTTATGTTACTCGAGTGAGACTAAACTCCTTCTTGCTTTCGGTGAAGTAGATCATCTAACTTTGACTAATCTGAATACTACACTTAACCCTTGAACAACATGGGTTTGGATGCTGTGGATCCACTTCTATACTGATCATGTCATATGAGTAATTCATCTCTCCGGTAAATTATGTAACCCAGTAAAAAGGTGATTGCTCAATTTTCTCATATAATTTTCATTGTGTTCACTGTAAAACCACAATATTGACTAAAACTAGGGGACCCAAACAAAGTTCCACTAGAGAAGGTGGAAGTGCTCCCACAATGCAAAGAAAGGTTTGATATTACCGAGAGTTAGATTGCTTGATAGGACCATCCACAGAGGTCTACAGCCGTGGTTGAATTTAGTATAAGGACCATGGTGTTGTAAGGTCCCATAGAAAAAGTTCCAACCCATAATTACCGTATGAGCAACAGACTGAAACATTGCCCAGTCCTGTGCCACTCTCAAAATGATTCTTAAGTTTCAGCCCATCGTTGCAGCTACTGTGTCAATTCATCTTGTTGACGTAGGTCTTCTTTGTCACCACTTCGCCCCTTTACCAAGCATGATGTTCTTCTCCAGGAACTGGTCTCTCCAGACACATCTAAAGTATGAGAGACAAGGTCTCTAACAAGTATTCTGGTTGTATTTCTTACAAGACAGATTTGTTAGTTCTTTTGGTAGTCCCTAATACTTTCAATAATCTTTATCAGCGCTCCAATTCTAATGCATTGATACTTCTTTTAAAAACAAACAACTACCATCAAGTATGAAAAACAAAAGTGATCATTGACTCGATGCTAACTCATGATGACTCTTTAGCAGTGGTTCTCAACCTTCCTAATGCTGCAACCTTTCAGTACACTTCCTCATGGTGTGGTGACCCCAACCATAAAACTATTTTCACTGCTATTTCATAACTGTAATTTTGCTACTGTTATAAATCAGGTGACCCATGTGAAAGGGTCGTTCGACCTCCAAAGGGGTTGCGACTCACAGGTTGAGAGCCGCTGCTCTACAGTGATTCTACTTCTGTATTCGGGATCCAATTTTCACATGAATATGAGTCTATTGAAAGTAACCTGGCTAGGGGCAGATGTACATTAGCCCTCAATGAAACATCCTGACTTTCCGCCTCTATCAAGAGGCCTCGTGCCGCAGACTTACCTGAGGCGATGTGTCATTTGCTCTCTTGGCGGCTGCTTCCATGAGCATGGACTATGGATCCAAGCAAGACAACATCTTGGACAAGTTCAATTTTTTTTCTCTATTTATCATAATGTTTCTTATTGGTCTAGCTGTGAAGAGTTTGGCTTTCTTTACATTGAGTTGTGACTCATACTGAAGCTGTGAGGAGTTTGGCTTTCTTTACATTGAGTTGTGACTCATACTGAAGCCTACAATCCTTGAATTTCATCAGCAAGTGCTTCAAGCCCTTCTCACTTTCAGCATACAAGACTGTCTTCTGCATATCACAGTGTGTTAATAAGGACCATAATTTGTTTTTTAAAAGGAAATGTGTGAAGTCCTAGCTGCAGCTAAACCAGCAAGCAAGAAGACTTTGAATCTTCTGTGAAATACCTTTTTATGGGGGTGCAGCATATAATGCATACAACTTACAAATATGTGCTATTTGTGTGTGTTTATATTCACAATAAGAATACTACTCAACAGGTAACTTTTGTGGGAGTCAAAAATTATACATAGACTTTTTTTTTACTGTGCCCTCCACCCTGCATTGCTCAAAGGTCAACTGTATATCCTCTCTAGCTAGAATAGTCCAATGGGCAGATGATGAAGAGGACCAATCAGAAGAGTCCTTGATTTTTGACAGACGTATTCTGGGGTGAAAGTTCCTATTCCCTGCACTTGCGATCTCTGAGAATGATCTCAGCTTGAACCTCTTATAGCCATTTGTTTAGACTGTATTAGAGGGAGCTATCTTTAGCAAGAGAAAATGAGGCCACCGCATAGAGAAGCCAAGATGTGCAGAGATGAAATGAGAGGTTTGCTAAAGTAGATTGAGCCCCTTTGATCAAGCCTTGTCTGAAATTTACATCTGAACTTTATAGTTACATGAGTCAGTGCATTTTTTGTTTAAGCACATTTAAGTCTGACTACTCTCATCCACAACAGTCCAGCCCTCTGTGAATCAGCAGGCTCTGTGTGTTTTTCCTCCCTCAATTATAGGCCTGAGTCTAATTCCTTGAACCCAATTAAAGTTTGATGAATATATCAAGCAATCACAACAGTGGTGGTATAGTGAGTTATCACCAGTCAATTGCTAACCACAAGGTCGGTAGCTCAAACCCACCAGTGACTCCTTGGGAGAGAGAGGAGGCTTTCTGCCCATGTAAAAATTTGCATGGAAGCCTATAGAGATGCCATGAGTCAAAATCTATCGTATGGCGATGAGTTTAGTTTGCATTTGTAGGCTTACATAAAGTACTCTGATACCTGAAATATTGCCTTTAAACTTCAGAGGTGTCAAATACAAATTGACAGTCTGCCAAGTAACTAAAAAGCACCCCAAAGTCTAAAGTTTTTCCGAAGGGTTGAGGTCCCGGGACAGGATTCCAGAGTCACTGTGCTAGTCCACTGCCCTCAGGGTCAGTTTCCTATGAGTCTTGCACAGTGGGATTGATTCACCAGGGAGGAAGGGAGTCACCAGGATCCTGAGTTTACACAGATCTGAGGAGGAAGAAGAAGACGGCTAAATATCTGGATTGTGTTGCCTTGCAGAGGGGAAAGAGCTTCTGAGTGAACCTCTCCACCCTCACCTGTACAGCATGCTGTGTTGGGTGAAGACTGAACTGCTCCACGATTATTATGTTCCAGACTATTTACCAGCATTTGTTATGGAAGTCCTAATTACTTAAGGCCCTTAGTGTTGTCTAACCAGAGCTAACTCCCCTGCTGTTAGAATGATAGTTCCCTTCCTTTGAGGCCTGTGGGAGGATTCACATGCTGATGTTAACAATCTCTAACCTAACCTGTTTAGCCACATCCAGGAATCTGGGGTCTAGTCTCCTCACATGGGACCCTGATAGCCCCTTTTCCCTATAATGTGTGCACAAGGCACAACCCCTTCCTGTGACGTATGTCCTTACCTGTAATTGGGAGCCTGGCTGAGCTCCAGAGGGTATATAGGGATGGGATGTAAGCTAGAGGCTGTCTCTCAGCTTCCCTCTCCCAAGCCTGCTTCATACCAGCCTGCCTCCATCCAGGCTGCCGCTTGCCTGTCTCCCTCTTCACGTGGACCATCTAGCAGGGTGGAAGTGAGCATGCATCATGAAAGGATATATATGTAACTTGTAATGCTCTTTTCTCTCTCTCTTTCTCTCTCTCATGATCTCTATATTGGTGTTATAATAATTATCACCACACAACTGTCTGTTGAACCCTTGCTGAGAGTGTATCAGAGGCCTGCTCACCCCCTGATAAAGCTGCAGGAATTAGTGAGCAAAGGGGTGAAGGGCATCCATAAAATAATGGAATGGCCTGGTGGTTTCTTGCTCAAGAACCAGAACCAAAGAGGAGCTTGCAAAAGATACCTGCAAGATCAGATTCATGGCTAGAGTGCCCCAAATAATGATGCTGATAATCAGACGGTCCATCCCAACTCTCATCCTAGCTGGAGTGGTCAAGATCCCAACGCCCAGCCAGTTGCCATCCCATCTACTCCATCATGGTGACCCCTGGGTGTGCTTGTGTGACTGAACTGGGCCGCACTTTCAGAAGTCAACCTTTCTTCCGACTCTGAGTGGACTCAAGCCTCCAACCCTTCGGCCAGCAGTCCTTTGCACCACCAGGGAGTCTGAGGGATTGAGAGAAACAGATGAAAACCTGACTGTGGCAGAAGCTGGTTTGCTGTGGTTTAGACCAGTACTCTCTCATGTGTACATGCTTGTTCTCACCCTGGATGATAGAGAAGGGAACAAAAAGGAAGAAGGACAAAATTGAACAGAGAGAGGCAGGTTTTCTGCCCTCTGCCTTTCTCTTCAGAGCCTCCTAAAACTCAGCAGTTTTGCTGGGTCTAGGAAAACTGTTATGCACATCATCAACCAAGTGACAGGTCTTTATTTTTCATTCATCACAGAAGTCTTGCTGCCCAAATGATGCTTGACAGGAGAATTCCTTGCTGGAAAGGACCTTGCTGAAGCCAAAGAAAACCACAGAATTTCTTCCCTTCCCCTCCCCTACAGAGAGTTCAGTTTTCTTTAACTCTATAAACTCCTTTTGGCTCCTAGTCACTTGTCTAACCGATTTTTCTGAAGGGAACCACTGGTGCATGCTACCTTTACAAGCTTGAATTCTGGAGTCCGCAGACTGCCTGGATTCAAATCCTTGTTTCCTATGTGGTCTAGGACCAGTGTGATGCATACGGTCGCATACAAGCCACATTATGTCTGTCACTTTCCTCTCTGTAAGATAGGCATCATCTGGCTGAGCCCTGGTGGCGTAGTGGTTGAATGCGGGACTGCGGCCCACTGCCTTGGGGGTTCGAATCCAGCAGCAGCTCTCCAGGAGCAAGCCTGGGCCTCCCACTCCCACCAGGGGGCAGTGATGCAAAAAAAAAAAAAAAGACAGGCATCATCATAATAGTTTCCCATTGACGCATGGTGAGAATTAAATGAATTTCTTAATATAGTGCATGGCATGTGTTTGGCTGTTGTCGGCCTGTGACACAGTAGGATTGCCCCCTAAAGCGTTGGTCTCCTGGGGTTTCCTAGGGTAGCAGCTTTAAGGGAGACGTCATCTTTGCTACATCTGTCTTCAACTAAGCTCCGCCGGGTCTGAACTGCCAGCCCACACCGTAGGACGTCCTACATCATTTTGACCTTGTTGTTTTCATTATTCTTTATAGACAGAGACCTATCACTTTATGAAAATGCATCCCATTAAACATATACGTATCATTTTATGTCATTTTTTTCCCCACTAAACACACTTCCTCGTAACTGAGGACTAAGTGTGGTTAAACAGACCTGATCGAGTTTGGCTTGAGCGCAATTGCTGTCTTTGGTGAGAGACTGCTGACAGTCAAGCATCGGCAGCGGTCTTGCCACCCGCCCCTGCGCGCCCGGCGTGGCATGGGGTGAGAGGAAACAGAGATCGCCTCAGCTTGGATCCCACAGGCAAAGTCTGATCAGTTACTAGCATGAGACTCCGCACACACTGTCCTTGTCACCTCTCTGCGTAGCACCTAGTGTGAAACACTGACATGACACCGACCTCGCAGGCGTCTGGCCACTTTCAAGGGGTCAGGTTCTAGAAGCTTCCGCTGAGCGGCAGGCCCAGGACGGAAACACAGAAGCCCCGTTTGAGGCTCTTCGGAAATGAACACTTGATGCGTGTCAGGGTGAAGGGCCTGAAGGTGACCAGACGTCCCGCTTTTTAACAATTTGTCCCGTGTCCCGTGGTGTTTTAAAATTAAATATATCACAATACTATTTTTGCATTCTATGAACATTTTTATTGCTCCATAAATAAAGTGACCAGATTTTAAGCAGGACACCATTGACCTGGGGGAAGGGGGGACGGAGGTGTTCTTGATTAAAAATTTGGTCTATATGGAGCGACAAAAATTCATAGAACGCAAAAATAGTATTGTAGTATAGTTATTTTAATTTCAAATCGCTGTGAGACGTTGTTAAATTGCTAAAAAGCCGGATGTCTGGTCACCTTATTTATAGACCAAATTTTTAATCAAGAAACCCCTCCTCCCCCCAGTCATTGGTGTCCCGCTTACATTTCACTAATAAAAAGTGATCTCTGACATCCCAGGTGGAGTTGAGAGTGGCTGTAGGCACAAGATTCCAAATGCCAGGCTTCTCATGGGGGGGGGGGGGGGGACTGAAGGGGGGATGCTTCCAAAAGAGGAAGCCAATCCCTGCCACGGATTCGATTCTGATTCCTAACAGCCGGACAGGAGAAAGTAGACCTGCCCCTGTGCGTTTCATAAACTGCATCTTTCCTTAAAGAAGTAAAAAGGCTCATCTTTCTTCAACCAATCCCCACCCCCTGGTGTGTGCATGCCCCATGAGGACGCTTCAGATGTCAATTAGCAGCTCTGACCAAAGAGGAAAGCTAACTTTAAAGCAGGCAGATCCATTTTGCCATGTAAACCGAAGCGTTTAAATTGTTGCTAATCATTGCCTAACATCAGCCAAACCCTTAAAGGGAGGCTTAATTCTATTTTTTTTAACATGACAGGGTTGCTCTTGACTCTAATTTCTAAAGATATCCATGAGCCTTCATTAAAAAATGAATCAATAAAATCAAACGGCTGATCCAATGCTGTTTGCAAGGAATCTTCTCAGCTCTTGGTTTTCTAACTGCAGGGAAATGTGTCTGCAGGTGCGTGGGTGGGTGGGAAGAGACTGTCCACATGACTCAGCCACATCAGAGGTGACACGAACAAGAATTCTTAGTACCAGGATTCTCGGTGGGAGGCAACCCCCAGAGAAGTTGAGTTTTAATGGGGCAGGTGGAATTTCAGAGTCGAAGCACGCATTTTATGGAAATGGATGGTCACTTCTGGTGGCTATAGAAAATGACCTGGTGGATGGGACAAAGGCTGCAACAACCAACAGTGCACAACCGAGGCCACAGATATGTTTATTTAGGACACACCTCATCCCCTTTGCGCTTAAAAGTGGGTCACAGTAGGCAAAACATGAAAAGAAAATATAGATGTTTATTTTTAGTGTCCTTGATAGTACATAGGTTCTGCCCTAGTTAATTGTACAGAGGGCAGCAGGAGGGCACTGGTTCTCAGCAGGGCCAAGGGAAGAGAGAAGGGAGGGGAGAAGAAGTTGAGCCAGTATCCAGGCATCTGCGCACCCAGGTTCACCGTAGCCTGGTCGCAGTGGCAAGAAGATGGAAACAAGCTCGATGTCCATCGGTGGGAGAGCGGTGTGCTAGTCTGGGTAGAAATCAATTCATAAGCAAATTCATAAACATGTGTATGTGTAAAAGAAAAAGGTTTATATTCAGAGCAACTGAATATTAAGAAAACATCCCAGCCCACGCCAGATCAAGTCTATAAATCTGATATCAGCCCATATGTCCAATACCAATCTATAAAGCCCTCTTCTGACTCACGAAACACATGAAATGATGCCAAATGCAGGACGATCGCAGGCCAGAGGGTGGTAGAAGTCTGTGGATCCAGTGGTGGTAGAAGGATCTCCAGTGGCTCCTCCAGTTCCCAGGACACGAGGTCTGTCAGCATAGTGCCATGCCATGTGTCTTGTCAGTTGAGTGTCACCAAGGGAGTGAGCCGTGAGACAGCATCTCCCACCTCCAAGGAGAAAATACAGGAATTCTCAGAAACCTCAGGGGAAAGCCATGTCCACACGGAGGCCTTATTGGCTATGACCCGATTGACAGACTAGACTCCACCCCTTCACTCTTTATCCTCTTACATCCCAAATTGACATCCGATCATGAAACCACCACAACTGACTAGAGAAACGCTGATACATACACACGATTCCGTCTTCTCATCACTGAAGAGACAATGATGAAACCATGAAGCCCCCCAGGTCAGGGATCGACCCGGAGAATACTGGCTGACTGAAACTCAAGAAAACTCACTGCCATGGAGTCCATGGCGACTCACAGCTGCCCTACACTACAGGGTAGAATTGCCCCTGTGAACTTCTGAGATCAAACACCTTAGGGGAGTAGAAAGCCCCAACTTTCTCCCCGAGGATCAGCCGGGGGGTTGGAACTGCTGGCCTCATGGATTGCAGGCCAAGGATAACCACTCCAACACCTGGACTCCTTTCCATTGAGGGAAATGACCCACAAAAGGACACATACTGCACGGGCCACTCTTACAGATAGAAAACACACGTGAGACAAAGAGGGAACTAAAGGCTGGAAGGTGATACATTTGACTCTAGGGTTGACAGGTATGATTGCAGGTGGAGGGGAAGGCAGTGACCCTCAAGGGAGCAGGGACATTAAAGTGGGGTGGGAGGGGCGGTGAGGGAGGGGGGGAACTGTGATAAATTGTTTGAATCGAACTGCTGCATACAAACTTAATGACCTGAAATGTAAACCCACTCCCCACCCCCACCCCGCCCACCGCACCTCATTGACAATTTTTTTAAATTGCTGAAGGGGAAGGAAGAAAAGTTGTTGGAAGAAGAGGAGGAGCAGCTCTGTCTGAGTGAGTCTCCTGGAAGTAGATGGAGTTCCAGGGAAAAAATCGGAATCCCGGTGTTTCCGTCCACGTATTTTCATAGGAAATGAAGCGGCTCTGCGGTTCTCACGGTGTCTTCCTTGGAGTGGAAGAGTGAAGCGGGGGGCCCACTCTCCCCGCAGCCTGCACATCTCCAGTCCCTGCTCCCGTTGCCTCTGGACTCCTCGAACACCCCTGAACCTGGTTCCCCCGTTTCATAACTTCCATTTCATAATTCCATTTTTCATACCTCCATTTTTCTCCTTCACATATCCAGTCCAATTGTAAAACCCCACTCTTGAAAGCAAAGCAGCCTGAGAGGCCAGTATCAAAAGCGTGGATGCTCTCCCTTTCCCAGGCCAGGGCAGGCCAGTGGGGGTGGGGTGGGAACTGGATGAGCTCTCACAGAGTCTCCTCCCCTTTTCCCAAGGAGGAACCACCCTGGGGTTGAAGGAGGGTGTGAGGAGCAGCATTTCCTTGCTTGACTCCTTAGGCCAGGGGCAATAGGTCCGGCCACTGAGGTTGCTGCTGCTTCCCCAGGCACTGGATGTCCCCCGGGTCCCCTTCCGAGGCTGCCCGAGCCGCTGGCTCGCCTGCAGGCCCACGGCCTTGGCATGGGAGTGCTTGCTCAGGCTCAGCGCCTGGCTTCTCTCCCCAGACCTTGTCCTCAACCATCTCTCCTCCCCTCTCACCAAGAGGTCCTCTTATCGCAGCCCATTTTAGGGCACTGGGAAAATGGCTCCTGCCCACCTATCTCCTCTACTCCTCTTTCGGGAAACTCTATCTCCCCTGTGCAAATGGTGGTGATGCCGTCTGGCGCCTCATTAGGAGTGATTTAGAGTACTTTGTAGGCAGCAAGAGGGACAGCTGAAAAATGACCTGTCTTTAATCCCAAAAGAGTGCCCTGTTCCTGGAAAAATTGCAGTTGCGCACAGGTCAAGGAATAAGGCAAGCTCCAGGTCTCTCTTTCATTTCCGTATCACTAGAGAGGGAACACAGTATAACAAACTTGATAACAGATTCTCCACCTGACCTTAGCCAATAGCTAGAGAAGGAATAAGAGCAAGATTCACCCAAGGACAGCTCTTAGCTTTCACTGATACCTCCACGGCTTCCCTCTGAATTTCTCCCTGACGGACCGCAGGCAATGTGACAGGTTACAGGCTGAGTGGCTGACCAAAAGGTTCAAGACCACCTGCCATTTCAACAGAGGTGGATGAGGCTTTCAACTTCAGGAAGCCTTTTACAGTGTCAGAAATGCACAGGGGTAGCTCCACTCTGCCCCATAGGGTCATTAGTTTTGAGTCCTGGTGTCCTAGTGAGTTACATCTTGCACTGCAAACCACAAGGGCAGCAGTTTGACTCCCACCAGTTCCGCCATGAGAGAATGAGATTTCATTGGTCAAAGTCAACCACGTGACCAGACTTGATATTAGAGGGAAAACAGCAACAAAAAAGCATACTCACTGCCATCCAGTGTATTCGACTCAGCGCAACACCATGGGACAAAAAATAGCTGCACCTCTGGGCTTGGGAGCTTATGAATCTGGACAGAAACAGCAAGTTTCTTCTTGTTAGGATCCAACTGCTGCCCTTGCAATTAGAAGGCCACAGTGTGACTGTGTTAGCCCGGGTAGAATAGACAAACAAATTTCATAGACATGCATATGGATATAAGGGTACGGTTTATATACAAGAGGAATGGGACATTCAGAAAGCATCCCAACCCAGGTCTAGTTCAAAGTCTTAAGTCCGATATTAGCCCATATATCCAGTCTGTTACGTCTCCTTCTGACTCACGAAGTCACAGGCCAGTGGGTGCAGAATCCTGGCATTGGCAGGGGTCTCCCCATGGCTCTTTGCATCCAAGGCTCAGGGTCCATCAACAGCATCCAGTAGTGGTAGAGGCAACTCAGCGCTGGCAGGGCTCTCCAGCTCCTTCAGCTTCTCAGGCGCTGCCATCTTGTCTTGTCGTAATTCATCGTCTCTGACACTAACTCCCAACAACTGGGGGGATAGCTTCTTATCTCCATGAGGGAAGCATCGCGAGATTTTCCAGAAGTCTCAGGAGAAAGCCAGGCCCACACGGAGGCCTCATTGGCTACTCAATGGCTGTCGCTAGATTAACGGGCTAGACTCCACCCCTACATCTCAATCATGAAATTAACATAAGCACATGACCGCCACAGTAACCCATTATGTTACCAGGGTTTCTTTGTTAGTGGGGTAAGAGATGTATCATCCTCCCACAGAAGAAAAAAGTGGTAGTGACTTCTTTCTATAGTATATTGCTTCTTATTTTCTAGAGTTAAACCATATATTATGCAGTACCTTTTTGCTAGCTTCCTTATTTATATTTGTATTATTATTTTGTTTTTATTTTTCATTGAAGAAATGGAAACATTGGTCATCTAGAATTCCCTGTAGGAATCACTGGTGGTGTGGTGGGTGTGGCTTGGGCTGCTAACCCCTAGATCAGCAGTTCAAAACCTCAAGCCACTCCATGGGGGAAATACAAAGCGTTCTACTCCCATAAAGACCTTCAATCTTACTGCCCTACTTGATGTCCACCTTCCTGAAGAGATCACTGAGGATACAGTACTACAGCAATGAGGTGTCAAGAGGATACATGGTGCCCGGCAATCAGAAAGTAAACAAACAATAAACAAAACTTTTTTAAAATTAAAGAAACCATTTCCTTCTATACCAACTTTGCTTATTATAAAAGAAAAGAAAAATTTAAAGAAAGGAAAAACATTTGATTGACACAGAAAGAAAGAAAAAAGTAGCTACGGTCTTGGAAACTCAAGTAAACATCAGTTCCACCCTGTCTGGTAGGGTCACTATGGGTCAGAATCGGCTGTGAGTGAGTGAGTGAGTGAAAATTCCCCATACTTTGCATTTTGGCAATGATCCTATCAGCAGTGTGTTTCTGTCCTCTGTCCTCTCAACTACTTTCAAATTTATAGTTAAATATAGAGACATAATTGGATTCAGGTTCAGTTTTTTTTTTGGCAAGAATTCTTTCCAAGGGGTCCTGTGTGCTTTATTAGTTATTTATTGCCACGTGATAAATCATCCTAGAATTCGGCAGTGTGGAACAACAATAATCATGTATTAACTCCAGGTTTCTGTACTCGAGGAATTCAGGGCACGCTGAAATGGCTCCTCTCTGCTTTATGATTTCTGGCTTCTCAGCAGTGGCACCCCTGGGAGAAGTGGGGGAGGGGAATAGACTGGCCAGCACTGTCAAAAACAGTGACAGCAAAATGATATCAGGGTGTGAGGCCTGGGCTTTAGGTGAAGGTGGGAAGCTCATCACTCAGTAAGATAACTTGTCAGCGCACTCAACACCGACCAGTCAGGGCACAGGCAAGCTCTTCGCGTGGATTCATGGGGCAGGGCAAGAGCTACTGGCAGCTGTCTTGGTGTGGAGCCAGGAAGGCTCATGTTGGGGTGGGGTTCATTGGTCACCCCTTCCATCGATGGGGGCTGTAGCACAAGTAACTGTCCTGGGGGACTCCAACCCTAGTGACAACAGCTGGAGCATTCTAAGGCTAGAGGAGGCACCCGTGAAGGCTTGACTGCGATGAGGGTTCTTTCTAACATGGATTCTTTGCTCAGGGCTCACCAAGCATCCTTACAACGTGATGGTTGATAGCCCCGAGTGTTGATACCAATGTTCGAGCAGCAATGTCTTTTAAGACCTAATTTGGGAATCCATGCCTGGACAGTTCCACTAGCCATCAAAAAGTCAGCCCTTATTCAGTGTCGGAGAGGCAGACACCACGGCATGAACACCTAGAGAGGAAAGTTTATGGGGGCAATACTGGAAGCTGGCTCCCCTATCCACCAGGTAGTTTGTGATGTTGGAACCAAGAAAGGGAAGGGAGGGACTGTCTGTATCATGTTCTCTAGGATAAAGGTGTCCAGCAATTGAGACGGCGTTGTGTAGCCCCTTTCAGGGAAAATAAAATTAGGGTCTGATTGAAACAGCTAGCTCTTTATTTTTGACATTTCAAGATAACCAAACAGAAGAATCCATTAATTCTAACATCCTTATGCTTTCATTTCTTTTTCAGTTGGAGGTCCAGAACCTCTAAATGAGAGCTCACCCCTTTTGAAGTGGAACAGGAAGAATTCACCAGGACCGTTGGTGAGAACACACACCTACACACACCTGCAATATCTTTGAGGGTCAAGGACGGGCATCACATCTTCTTGGTGTTATGTGTTGCCGAGGACATACTCTGTGATCCGACATCACCACACAGCGCTGGGCGCCTTAAAGCAATGTGTGCGCTGTAGCGGGAGTCACGCAGTGTGTTAACAAGGGCCCATACTGGAAACCAGCAGCACAGGGAGAAAAATGGATGGCTTCCCCTACTGTATCACTCCAGGTGCTTCATGTCTCCAAACAAGCAATTCTGAAGCATCATGCTTTGGGATGCACGTTTGGGTGAAAAGAGTCTGTCATTGTTTTGAAATAAGAAAGTGATAACTAGAAAGGTCAGGTTTACGGTTACCATCTGGGGAGGGGGCTTTCGGAAGGAGGGTGCAGGAGGAAACTGCGGGGCTGCTGGCAGCGTTTTACTGACTGACCCCAGGGGTTGTGACACGGGCAAGGCTCTGTACTTTACAAAGCTCATTTTTGTTTATGCATTTTCTGCCTGTGTGCTATGTATTTTGCAACAGGAGGTTTTTGTTTGCTTTGTGTTTTAAGGGAAAATGTCTTTTTAATTTTAAAAAAATATGTAGCATTGGGGAAGATTAAAAATAAAGAAAGAAATGAGGGCCATCTGTTCTTTCTCAGCTCCACTATCTCTCTCCAGTCC
Organism: Nesogale talazaci; assembly: GCA_004026705.1. Lineage (NCBI taxonomy): Eukaryota > Metazoa > Chordata > Mammalia > Afrosoricida > Tenrecidae > Nesogale > Nesogale talazaci. Next base: position 44,366 of record PVJH01007316.1, on the reverse strand, counting down.
CTTTCTCCATACGGGGTACCAGTGGGATCTCTGCGAGTCTCTGTCATTGGCAGCATGGAGACTGTAGGGCAGCACGGGTGCCTGGCTCATTAGAAAGGGAACCAGTGTGGGGGCACACACACACACACACACACACACTCACACACTCATGGAGCTTCCCTCCTTATGCCCCAATACTTTAAGAAATCGATATGCCCGTTCTCTCTTCCTCCCAGTCCCCCTACACTCCCTTCAGAAGTGTCCCCACTCCAGGCTCACAGCTTCTGGTCAGAGCCAATAGCAGGCCCACAGGCCCTTGTGCCAGGCATCCCAGGCCAGCCCTGCAGAGAAGGCCGCAGCTCTGGGCAGTGCCCTGGGCTGATAGTATGTGGCTCTCCATGCTTTAGTTCTCAGCAGTGAGCCTTCTGACCCATTTTAGTACAGGGCACTGCCCACCATCCTGCTACAGCTCTCTCAATGTTAGAGACTGTGTTGGTTGTTTTATATATGTGAGGCTTTTAAATTTATATTGATTGCACTATATTGTCACATGCATAATACATAATAATGTGTACAAACATACATATCATGTATATTATCTTTATATTACCATATATTATGTGTGTTGTTCAATCTATTATAAAATGAGTAGATGTATAATATAGCATGTATAATAAAATGTAATTGGTATAAATGCAATATATCACCTATGGATGTATACTTTTTACTCTCCCAGCAATCCTTTGCAATAGATGAAGAACCTCTAATGATGTTCAAACATCATTTTGCAAAGAGATGGTTCAGGGTGGCTATAGTAATTGTACAGGAGTCCTGGGGGCATGGTGGACGTGATGGACTGCTAACCCCAGCGTCGGCGGTTCAAACTTAGCACCAGCTCTCCAGGAAAAAGAACCATGAGGCTCTCTGCTCCCTGGAAGATAGTACCGACTCAGAAACCCTATACTCTATAGCAGACTCGGGAAACCTTCTCTCCTGCCAAGAATCCTTTGGATATTTATAACATCATCCGCGGGCCATGTACATTTATCAACTTAAAAATTAGCCTGCCCTATTTGGTCAAACATTTGGTTCCCTCACCCCTGACGAGATGGCTGGAACGGCTTCTCTTTGATGAGGTGTGATATTAGCCGGTCATGATGATTTTGCAGGCTCTAACACAGCCCGCGGACCAGACATCTCCCACCCCTGTTATCCTGGGGCGCTCTGGGCAAGAATCCACAGCCTGGCAGAAGGGTGAGTGACCGCAAAGAGCTGGCTGTCCCCTCAAATGCCGTCATGCTCAAAGCCTCTTGGCAGGGAAGTAGCGGGGTGAGTTCTCAGGCAGGGTTTTCCTGACCCATCCCAGGAAGCAGCTGGTTTGCAGGGGTGAGTATCCAACTCACACGGCAAAACCCCAACCAAGTCGGCTGCCATCAGGTCACCGCCCCTAGCAGCCCTACGGGCAGAAGAGAACAGATCTTGGGGGTTCCAACATGTGACGTCTATTCAGGAGTGGACAGTCTCATCTCTCTCCCAACAGATGTCTGGTGGCTTTGAACCTACGGTCTTTTCGTTAGTAGCACAGAGAGCAACCCACTGCCTCATCAGGACTCCCGGATGCTGAGGGGCCCTCTGTGGGACAGAGTCGAACTATCTGCATAGAAAGTTCTCTTTCAATACAGGCTTGAGCTGCACGGGTCCACTGTGTAAAGATGCTTTTCCAAGCACCAACAGGAAATGGTGTTTTGCCGGGAGAAGTGATTGCTCTCCTGTCTTTCTCTCCATACATCTGGTTTTACAGTCCCCCCTGAGTAACACTGTGAGGCCCAAGAAAGTTGAATTGCTTGATAGGTGCTTTGAAATGGAGCCCCGCTGCAAGGGCTGCCCCACTTTCGCGATAAATGAACGCTGCATAGGAACAAGGGCGGAGGGGGTAGGGATGGGGTGGAGGTGGGGCCTCAGGGGAGGAAACTCATGTAGCTGTCACTGTAGCTATTCCAATGGGTATGAAACTCTTGCACTTGTTATAAGACACAGCTTGCATTTTTTCTGTGGGTGCAGTCTAGAATACATACGCAAAATAGGTGTTCATTGACTGCAAGGTTCAGGTCAAAGGAAGCCATTAGTGGTAAGGTTTGGGGGAATGAGAAGTTGTATGTGGATTTTCCAGTGCTTGGCTAGGGATAGGGCCCTATCCCTCCACGTTATTCAAGGGTCGACTGCATTTACATAAGCAGGTCAGGTTTTGTGTAGGCTGTTCACAGTGCCTTTACTCAAAGTAACAAAGAAGCAAACAAAAATTAGAGACGGCCTAGTATGCATTGAATTATGCTGACCTCCAAACGTGTTCATCTGACCCTATTCGGAAGTAGGGTCTTTGCAGAGGCCATCAGTTACCATGGAGTCATACTGGAGTGGGTGGGGCAAGGCCTCATCCAGTAGCTTGGCATGAACCGCCATCAAGCTGGTGTCTGACTCATGGCACCCCATGTTCCAGTGAGTGGAACTCTTCCATGGGGTGTTCCATGTTCACAGGAGAGACAAGTCCCTGGAAAGAAGCATCACGTTTGTTTGGCGGGGTGGAGGATCACTGAAACAGAGGAAGATTCTCAAGGAGATGGACGGACACAGTGGCTCAGGCATGACAACAGTTGTGAAGGTGGCGCGGGACTGGGCAGCATCACATTCTGTTGTGCGTAGGGTAGAGGTCAGAACTCACCGAATGGCAGCTAGCAGCAACTGTAAGGTTTTCTTAGCTCGGATCTTTGCAAAAAGAGATCTTCGGGCATTTCTGCCATGAAGTCATGGGGTGGGTTTGAACTGACAACCTGTCTGTTAGCAGCCAATCGCAAACTTCGTGTGGTGCTCTAGCTCCTGGATCCACTATGAATGGTGTCCTCAGAGAAGAGGAGAGACCCAGCAGCAGGTGCCATGTGGCAAGAGAAGCAGAAAAGGAGTCATGCTACAGGTACAAGCCAAGAAGGATCTGGTACTGCTGGAAGTTGGGAGAAAGAGAAGACAACCTTCCCCTGTGGAGAGGGCATGGCCCGTCTGACTGCCTGACTTTGGACTTCGTGTCTCCAGAACTATATACCATCCATGTTTGCCATGTTGAGCCACTGACTGTGTGACCCTTTGTTACAGCAACACTAGGAAATAAGGACACCACCCAAATGTACGTCTTTATGCATCAGGAGCCCTGAGGGGGGTGGGGGTGGGGGTTACACATTGGACTGCTAACAGCAAGGTCAACCGTTCAAAGTCACAGCCACTCTGAGGGAGAAAGACAGGGCTTTCTACTCCAGTAAATAATGACAGTTCTCCCCTGTCTTAAAAGGTAACCATGTGTGGGAATCGACTTGATGGCAGTGAGAGAGAGAAAGAGAGAGCAAGAGAGGCATACAAAGTAATGCTGTGTTGCATTAAATATGACTTGTGTTATGAAGCAGATCGATGCCTTGAATGCATCGTTTATTGAGTAAAATGTTGTAAATACAATATTCATGTCATTTTATTTGAGTTTTGAAAACAACTTTGACTAGTGTATACTTACATACATAATAGCTAGACGTAAATCTTTTTTGTTTGTTTGTTTTGCTTTTTTTTTGTTTTTGGGGGCATCACTGCCCTCTGGTGGTGGGAGTAGGAGGTCCAGCCTTGCTGCTGGATTTGAACCTCCAGCCCAGTGGGCCACAGCCCTGCGCACAACCACTACGCCACCGGGGCTCAGCCCTGCTAGACGTAAATCTATCTTTTGCCTGTTTGCATGTACATAGCAAATATCTATGACATACATGGCTATACATTAATAGCCATTACTTTTGAGGAACAGAAGTACTGCGGTGAGTATAGCCACATTGTTCAATATTCCTCCTGTCAACAAGTGGACCCTCACTTAGCATATGTGTTGAATTAGTGAACGGATGGGTCCTAATATTAGGTCATAAAAGATATTTGGTCTTTCTCCTCACTTTCATGGACCGCCCTCTTTGGGGGAAGCTAGCTGCCATATTGTGAACACTCCACAAGTCCTATGGAGAGGTCCACATGGTAGCAACTGACAATAACTTGCCAGGTTTCTAAGTGTATCCTCCACCCAGGCAGGCATTCAGATGGTGGCGGCCTTACTCACACCTGAACCCCAACTTCACTAGAGACCCTGAGCCAAGAAGGATCCAGCTAAGACACTCTGGACTTCTCGCTCCCAGAAGCTGTGTGAGGTAATAAAAGTTTAGTTTTGTCTTACACCATTAACTTTTGTTAGTAGTTCATTATTCAGCAGTTGATATGAAAAGCAGGTACTAAGAAGAGGAGGTTAGGGGAGAACACTTTACTGAAGTTTTTTTCTCAGATTCCTCTTTACTGTTTACACTTTATAATTAGCATTTATATATTTTTTATTGTACAAGATTGATGTTAAGCTCTAAAGAAAAATACTAGCTCATTATTTGAAGGATGGATCGAGAGAGGATGCTTCCAAAGACATGTCATAAATTCTTCCAATGACCAGCTGTGTTGACTGTACAAATGGAGAAAAACAGGTAGATAAAGTCTGGTGATAACAATGAAAAAATAAGATATTAGTAGTGATTGATCATTACGTTCTTCTGACTGAATCTTACCCTGTCTTCCTGGATCACTGAGGTGAAATGGAGCACAGGATAGTTCTCTCTGAGGCACAAATGTTTATGTGAACAAAGGACAAAGAACCCCTTTCTGATTTTTTGCCTTAGGGAACCAGTGCTCACAGTTTCAGTATTGATTAATGGTAGTTTCACTAGTTAGGACACCCACCAGTTAGAGAGGATACGTGTTTAACATCTGCTTGGCACTCTTCTCTAGTAAAGCGTTACAGCCTCAGACACCCAGAGGGGCATTTCTACCCTGTTCTATAAGCTCCACTATGAGTTGGAATCCACAATGAGTTTGCTTTGGGTCCACGTTCTTTTCAGCCCCGTAACTTTCCTCTGGGTTACATTTAAGTCATTGGGCCTTTAGTCCGTGTGATTGACTCACGACATTTCTTCTCTTCTATCCAATTATTTTTTTGTCCGTACTCCTTGGGCAAACCCAATGAATCCGTTTAGCCAGGCTGTAGCGTAAGGGCTTCCTAGAAAAATACCATTTTACTTAATGACTTCCCCTGCTCGTAGTTACATTTAATTCTTGTTGAGCTAATGGTACCCAGGGACTGATGTCTGCATCCTGTAGCAAATATTCTCATGATGTCTTCGTCTCCACTTAAAACGTTCTTTAGCACTTAGTAAAGTTAAGAGGCCCCAAGTTCCTTGTGTGGGTATTATATGTGCTGTTATATGGATTTTATCCATCTACCAGATATTTTTACAAAGTGAGTATTAATCTTGCCTGTTATATAAACTAAACATCTGCAATTTTCCATATGTAATGACACATCAAGGGAGGAAGGAGTGTAAGAGAAGAAGGGGATAAATCATTAGAAAGAGAATGTTCGGCTAAGACAAAGACAGTCTAGACCTGGACCCACTGTCTGAAAAGTTAAAGGAGTTGTTCTTGAATTACATCATCCTCCCACGGTGCAGTCTTCAGGACCCTTCCCGTGTGGGTCCTCCATCTAACCATGCACATAATGAAGCGAAACAAAACAAAACCTCACTGAACCTGCGGGTTCATTGTGGCCTCCAGATTTAATTAGTGCTCAGACAAGAACTTGTGCCCTATTTAACTCACATGAAATGTGTTAGTAAAATAATCCTCTGACATCATCCCCTAACTCCCTTTACTAACACTCCTGTATCTCCTCCGCCCTTCCCCAGTAGAATCAAGATCTTTCCAATGTCTCCCTTCACCTACTTCTCTGTTGTCCTTACTCAGGGAAGGGATTATAAAATAATAGCAATTGATAAATTATCAAGGGTTCATGACAGGGGTGGGGGAGGGGAGGGGAAATGAACTGATACCAACGGTTCAAGTAGAAAGCAAATGTTTTGAGAATGATGATGGCAACAAATGTACAAATGTGCTTGACACAGCAGATAGATGGATGGATGGATGGATGGATGGATGGATGGATGAAATGATTTTTTTAAACTGTGCTGTTTTGACTATGGAAAGCAGGTCTTTGGAGCACTGATTTTTTTTTTTCATGATCTCATTTGGAATGCGGTAGGCAAAGAAGGGTTAAATAAAGTCCAAATAGGGTAAGCTGCCTGTGAAATACCACTGTTTTTGTAGATTTATTGGGTCCTTTGATGTTTCTTGTTTTGTTTCTCTGTTGGAATGTCTCAAATATGCGCTTAAATCAGCTTCAGAAAAAGACTGTCATGTAAATGGACATGTGTTTATAACGGGCTGTCATCTTAGCCTACCCAAAGATGCAAACCTCATAAAATACAAAGGGTTAATTGGAATTCACTCTTCCGTTTCTTCTTTTAAATATGAGGGTTTGTAAAGTTCAGATCGCCCTTTCCTTCTTGTCTTTCTATTTATTCAGGTGACTTAAATTCTGGCTGTTTTATAGAACGGTTGACCCTCGACTCTGTGACATTCCTCTCACAATTGAGTTTTTACTTTCATGCCTTACTGATTTTTTTTTTTAAAGTACTAATTGGGGCTTAATTTTGGTACTCTATCTTCATTGTGATTTCCATTTTAGTTGACAACAAAATGTATCAGAAAATAGAAGTATGCAGTTCAAAGTGCTTGAATTTATAATGTAAATTCTCTCTTCAAGTTTAAAAAAATATTTTATCATAGAATTAGCATCATGATGCTCATAAGCGACCACTTTGTCAGTTTGTCGTGCTGTGGCTGAGCATGTGATGCTGCGATACTGGAAGCTCTGTCACTGGTATGTCAAATACCTGCAGGCTCACTCAAAGGGAGCAGATTGCCACCGAGTGTCCAGACTGAGAACAGACTACGAGGAAGCAATAGGCTGTCTACGTCTGAGGGATTAGCCATTGAAAACCTTATGGATAACAGCATAGCATTCTCAGATACTGAAAACCTCATGTCTAGACGCAGAGACGGTGCCAGAAGATGACCCTCTCGAATCAGAAGGCACTCAAAATATGCCCGAGGAGGAGCTGCCTTCTCACAGGAGAGTTGACCACAACGACATACATGGAGTAAAGCCTACAGGGCCTTCACTTACTGATGGGCATGAGTCACTAATATCCAAAGTGGCAGAGAGGAAACAGCTGAAAATATACTGGACCTTTGAATGTATGGAGTATGAATCTAGGAAAACTGGCAGGTGTCCAAATACAACACATTGAACACAACTCATCGAAATTGATATCCCAGGTATGAATGAGCTGAAATGGAATGGTATTGGCCATTTTTGCATCCGACAGTCATATGATTTACTAGGCTAGGAATGACAAATCCAAGAGGAATGATGTTCCATTCATTGCCCAACAGGACACTTTAGGATCTCAACATATAATGGTGCGATGATAGGATAATATCGATCTGCATACAAGGAAATCCAGTCACTCTATTATTCAAATTTATACACCAAGCATGAAAGCTAATGATGAAGAAACTGAAGAATTTTGCCAACATCTTCTGTCTGAAATTAATCAGACATGCGATTAAAATACAATGGCAATTGGAATGGGAAAGCTGCAAACAAAAGAAAGAAGAATGGTTGGAAAATTCAGCCTTGGTGACAGAAATGAAGCTGGATATCGAATGACAGGATTTTTGCAAAACTAACTACTTCCTCATCACCAATAACTTTTTTTCCACAGCACAAAAGGTAATTTATACAGAAATCAAATTGACTACATGGGAAGTGATCATGGAGAAGCTTAATAAGGGCAGCTTAAAAAAAAAAGCAGAGGACAACTGTGGAATGGATCATTAATGGCTCACAGTCAAAGAAAATGAAAGGTGCAGATCGCTGTTAAAGAAAGTGCAAGTCCATGAAAGCCAAAATACAATCGTAAGTACACCCCACCTTAACTTCAAGAGCATCTCAAAAAGAAATTTGAAACATTGAGTAATGTTGATAACAGAAGACCTGATGAACTATGGGGTGAACATCATTCATGAAGAAAGCAAAAAATATCCTTAAAAAGACATAAAAGAAAGAAAAAAATCCAAGTGGGTTCTAGAGAAGACTCTTAAACTCACTCTTAACCATAGAGTAGCTAAGGCAAATAGAAGAAATAATGAAGGAAAAGAGTTGAACAGAAATTTTCAAAGGACAGCTCAAGAAGACAAAGTACTATGAAATGTACAAAGACCTAGAGGTAGAAAAGCAAAAAAAAAGAATTTGCCCAGCATCTTAAACTGAAAAAAAAAAAAAACCTGAAGAAAAATTCAAACCTCAAAGGGCACTATTGAAACATTTATGTAGGCAAAATATTGAATCATGCAGGAGGCATCAAATGAAAATGGAAAGAGCACACAGAATCGGAGTACAAAAAGAGTTAGTCAACATTAAACCATTTCAAGAGACTACATATAGTGTATTTTTTGAACCATAAGACATACCTGACCATAAAACACATCCAGTTTTTAGAGCAGGAAAACAAGAAAAAATATTCTGAAACAAATAGTACCAGTATACTAAAATGTTCTCGGGTACCACACTTTGAGACTATAAGACACATCCTCATTTTTCCCCACTTTGTGGGGGGAGGGAAGTAATATGTCTTAAGGTCTGAAAAGTACAGTAATCAAGAACCAATGATAGAAGTTTAGGTATACAAGTTCAAGTTACCCTGAAATCATTAACCAAAAGAAGAAATTGATGGACTGCCAATGGAAATATTTCAGCAAACCGATGAAGTCCTTTAAGCCCTCACTGGTCTATGCCAATAAATGTGAAACACAACTCCTTGGCCAACTGACGGGATGAGACCCATATTTGTACTCATTCCAAAGAAAGGTGACCCAACAGAATGAGCAAATTATAGAACAATATCACACGCAAGTAAGATTTTGCTGATCATCATTCAATGGTAGTTGTGGCAAAAAGACAAGCTGGACTCAGGGAGGATGGATGTGGAAGAAGGGATATCATTGCTAATGTCAGCTGGGTCTTGAGTGAAAAGATACAAGAAAGATGTGTACTTGTGTTTTATTATCTATCTAAGGCATTTGACTGTGTGGATGACTACAAACTATGGACAGTCCTGAGAAGAATGGGAATTCCAGAACACTTCATTGTGTTCATGCAAAACCCATCCATGAATCAAGAGGCAGTCTTATGAAAAGAACAGGGAATACTTTAAATGATTTAAAGTCATGGAAATGTGTGGATCAGGGTTGTATCCGCTCACTTATACTTCTTCAATCTTTTTTGCCTCCCCCCTAATTCCTTTCTTCTCCCACTTCCTTCCCCCATCCCTAGCCTCCTCATAGTCGTCAAAGTCTTGTCTATTGGTGTATAAACCACATTTCTTCTTATTTTTCTTTATAATAATGTTGGTATTAAATATTTATCTTTGTAAGATTGATTGAACAGTTTTCTTTTCTTTTCTTTTCTTTTTTTTTTTTTGGCATCACTGTCCTCTGGTGGTGGGAGTAGGAGGCCCAGCCTTTGCTCCTGTGGAGCCACTGCTGGAATTGAACCTCCATCCCAATGGGCCGCAGTCCTGCGCACAACCACTACGCCACCGAGGCTCAGCCGATTGAGTGGTTTTCTAAGCATAATGTTCTCTACTGTTGTCCATGTCTTGCCATGTTTAGGCGTTGTCATTGTTTTATATTGATGTATAACATTTCATAGTATGACTATACCAAAGCTTGTTTACCCATTTTCTGTAGTTGAGGTTTTTTTTTTATTGTTTCCATGTTTTTGCCATTTTGGAAATTGATGTAATAAACACAGGTATCAATATGTCTGTTCATGTTATATTTTTTTGTTTTTGTTTTTGTTTTTTGGGGGGGCATCACTGCTCTCCAGTGGTGGGAATAGGAGGCCCAGCCCCACTGCTGGAATTGAACCTCCATCCCAGTGGGCCGCAGTCCTGCGCACAACCACTACGCCACCGGGGATCAGCCCCATGTTATATTCTTAATTTCTTTAGGGCCTACACCCAGTAAATACGCAGTATTACTGGATCGTAAGGTACTTGTATTTGCACTTGTTTAAGGACATGCCATACTGAGATAGTTAAGATTTATTGTGCCAACCTGGCCTATAAACAAATGTAGGATTAATTGAAGAGTGGAGAGAGAAATGGCTCCGGGAGCCTTGTCTTTCTGGTTCTTGGGTCTCTTGCTGTCTGATGGTCAGACCAGGGTGTAACTGCCTTAGCCTGTTCCCTACTTTAGCTTGCAAGGCTCACTTCCTACAAAATATCCCTGAGGAGCAGTCCCATGGACTTACCCTGATGCAGCCCTGGGTGCTGGAGCAGTCACATGGAGACCCTTGCCAATGCTGAGATGCTTACACACTTACTGATTTGGTTTTCTTCCTGTAGTCAGCATTATTGTGTGTGTTTTGTAAGATTGAGGAGGACTTTGTAGATTGGAGACAGACATATGGATTAATATTAATTAATATGGATTATGGATTAATAAATCAGACTTATTGGACTCAAAAAGCACTGGGTTGAGATGCTTTCTTAATGTACACTTATCCTTTATATAAAATTCACTCATATATATATATGAGTTTCTATGGATTTTTCCCTAGTTTACCCAGACTAACACACATACTAATTTTCATAATGGTTGTACAATTCTCCAGCCTCAACGGCAATGTAAAAGCTTTCTGATCTCTCTACAGCCTCCTCAGCATTTGTTTCTGTTTGCTGAATTTTGCCAAAAATGTCACTATGAGGTGATATCTCATTTTGTTTTGATTTGTATTTCGCTTATTGCTAATGATTTCGAACATTTCTTCATAAGATTGTTGGCTACTTGTGTGTCATCTTTGGTAAATTGTCTAGTCATGTCTCATGCACATTTTTATTGGATTATTTGTATCTTTCTTATTAACATGTTAGAGTTTTCTATAGACATTGGAGATTGGCCCTTTATCTCATGTGCTATTACTGAATACATTCTCCCCAAGCTGTTCTCTGAGTTCTCTGTTAACTCTTTTGATGAAGTCTTTAGTCTTGCATAAATGTATTTTTAGTAGGTACTAGTTCTTTATTTTGTCTTCCTATGTGTAGATATTTTCCATTATATTTGGTAATGTGTTTATGCCTTCCTTGGGGCCCTTATATTTGTCCATAATTTTTCACTGATGGTCCTATAGGCTTGCTATGGGTAGGTATCAACTCAGTGGGAGCAAGGCCGTTTTATTTTGTTTAACAGCAGCATACTATTAGAGGACAATTAAGGCACATAGACTAAAAGTCAACTATAACTCAAACACAAAACTTCCATTGAAGGGATTCCAATCACAGATGCTGGGCTATGGATCACAAAAGGAACAGCAGTCATTCTGCGGTGGAAAGAGGAGACTTTGCACTCCCAGAAAGATCTACCTCCTTGAAAATCCACAGGGCAATCTGCCAGACAAGGTTACAGTCAACTCCAACACAAGAATGTATCAAATAGATCTGATCCCAGGTGAGGTGGGGCATTGGTCCATCATAGCACATACAGAGGGGTCTGTAAAAGCCAAGGCGCCTAGCCACCCTGATTGCCTTTTATAGATAACTTTACAGTACAACTATTTTTAGGTTCAAACTGCCTAAGTGCTATCTTAATTCCTTCTGTTCGATATTTTTTTGAAAATTCCTAAGAATACACCCAGCAGACTCAAACACCTTCAGGTTCCAGCGGCTGTTTCAGAGCATACTGTTGGATAGGTAGCAGAAATGAGAGAAGCAGCTGAGGCTGTGCGGTGGTTTCTGCTGCTAAAGGCCAAGTCGGTGCTTCTAACCTATGCGCAAAGACAAGGCCATCGCTCACGGTAAGAGCTCAGCCGGGGAATTCCTGAGGGGTGTGCAGTTCAACTCTATCATATGAGGTGCTGTTGTGGCTGGGGGGGAGGGGCTGCTGGGATGATTCAGGGGGACTGCAAAAGCAGATGTGTATCCCAAAATGGGGGGCAGTTGCCCCCCTAATTTGGGAACCAACAGGTAGGGTCATAATGAATGAAAATCAAATAGGAGCTAAACCCAGCAGAAATGAAATACCTTGTGAAAACTCTTTTAAAAAATAAAGCATCAACCTTTCCTTGCTATATTTCACATCTCTCCTAGAAATAGGTCAATGGCAGCAAGCTCTTCTAGAAGCTTCAAGAGAGGCTAGGTCTCTCCAGGGTGCTTAAGTGCATACTTCACTTCGAAATGGGAGTCTTTTGTCAGAATGAGCAAATTCAGAGCAGAATGGAAAGAATATCAGAATAATGCCACACAGGAACTTCTAGAAATCATGAAGATTCTTTAGGGGTAAAAGTAAGAACTATAACTCATATAATAGCAAAGAGTTCTCTTTAAAGCAATTGAGTACCTTCCTGAGTGATCCTAGAAGGCTTTTACAGGTAAAAATAGCATAATACTGGCTCTCAAGTATATATAACTGCCAGACACACTAGTACCCCTTTCTCCAAAAGCAGCCACTTCCTAATCATTTTTGTTTCTGGCTTTGTGGTATTCAGTTGAGATCTCTGGGTAGGTCTTTCAGTTGGTGACCTCATTAGACTAACGAGGTCAAGGAAGCATGGATCATTAGGCTCTGTGAAGAGAAATATTTGTTTGCAATAAACTCTCTCCTTCCAGTTCAATTTTCCCCTCTTCCCACTCTACATACATGAAGCTGTGAGCAGCTAAGCATGTTTTACAGGAGGAATCATGGAAGAGCATGAATCTGGGCATCCAGCAAAATTGCAATCAAACATTCATATTAGCTAGGACTCCAGGGAATAATCTCCTCACCCTTTCAAGTCTCAGATTTCTTATCTGAAAATTGAAGTTAAAAAAAAAAAACACCACCATAATTGCTTGTGAGCATTACATAATAGTAAGGGGTATGACCAGAGCTGACACATTGCAGACACTCCCTGGTGCTGTTCCTGACTGTCATTAGTGTGACTTCTGAGCTCTTTCCTGTGCTCCTCTTATCAGCACGTGGCCAGCTTGCACTTTGTGGCCCACTGTGGGTTGGGTGGTGGGCTTTCTTCCCGGCTATCGAGTTGTAAGTAAAACTTACACCCACTTGTCACAGCCCATTGAAGACCTCTTTTCCTTTGCCATCTTACCTGGTGAGATTCGCTCCTCTCTCCATTGAGCTCAACGGCCACAATGAGCAGGCTACCCTTGGGGACTCATGATCCCCAAGGATCATGGAGAACAGAGGGAAGACAACCAGAGTTTTCACCGTTCACTCCTCCCACTGGATGATGGTCACTCACTGCATCGAGAATAATTGTACCAAGAGTTGACCGATTGTCCCCCGTAATCACATCTACAAAACACCACAGCAGCACACAGACGCTCAGGCTTTAACCAAGCAACCGTGCACCATAGCCTCGCCGTGCTGGCATAGAAAATTCACCATCCCAACACCCTCTGGAAGAGTCCGTCTCCCATCACCCCAAAAGGCAAAGCGGGAAAGTTGGTCAAGTTTGGAGGCCGGCTCTCCTTTGAGCAACTTCACGACCTGGTCAATCCATCACACGCAGTCAACTCAGGGCGGTGGGCCAATCTCCGTGGGCAATCTGCCAGCAGGTCCCTAGGGTGGGTAGTTATGCTGTCATCCTCTCCCTGCTGTCACCCATGCTCGTCGCATGTTTCTTGTTGTTGTCGTCGTCAGAAGGCAGCAGGGGCAGGCGTCTGTGTGAGCCAGCGAGCGAGAGTGAGTTCCAGAGTCCAAACCTCGCGGCACACCATTGGTTCAGGGAAAGCAGTTGGACTGGGAGGAGATGAATCAGAAGCCTGGTCTGCCTGCCTTTTGCGTTGATGAGTTTTGTTTCTGGTCTGGTATCAGATACTCGAGGCTTAAGGAGAGAACGAGATTGCTTTGAGGAAACCTATATTCTGCAGACATCCAGGAGTCATGAAAACACCAGTTTTCAGTGTTCTCTCTATTACCTTTACGCCTGGCTTTTGTTGGCTTGAGCAGCTCCCGGCGTGTCGTGAGGCACATGAAGCACAGCAACAGGAAGAAAGGCTAAGCTCAGGACAGGAGAGCAGGGGCACTGGGTGCGAGCCAGGGTTCTCAGGTTGTAAAATAAAATCTCCAGACCCATCGGACCTTGGCCGCAGGCCCTGGCAGTGATGAATGTCGGGGTTGTAAAAAAGGGCGATGTCGGGAACGGTTCGCCAGGTTATATTTTGTCTGGGGGGCGCGTGTGTCCACAGGAGCAAACCCACATGCACATGAGCCGGTTTTCCCTTCAAAGCCACTTCACATGAAACAGAACTTTCCGTTGGTTGGGAATCTATAAAATAAAATGAAGGACTCTTTTTCTCTTCTAATTAAGGACTTCAGCAACTTTATTGAAGGAGAGAAGGCAAAGAGGTTTGAAGCCAGACATCACTCCATGTTTCTCCTGGCTTTGTCACTGCACTCATACTTGGTTGCCCAGTTGTAATTAGGGTAGACATAATTATTGGTTCTATTTTTTTTCATGTCACCTCATTCGTAGGAACAGTTTCATACTTATTTGGAAACCATGCATTCTGCTTTTTGCCTTTTCAGTTGCGGCAGGCTCTTTCTTTGGGGGAGGGGGGGAGCGCATCACTGCCACTGGTGGTCGTGGGTGCTACCTAGTGCTGCTCCTGAGAGCTGCTGCTGGATTTGAACAGCCAAGCCCACGGGCTGCAGTCCCACACTCAACCACTTAAGCCACCAGGGCTCAGGCCCTTGCAGCAGGCTCTTTCTTTTTATTTATTTTTATTTATTTTTGGGGGGGGGGCATCACTGCTCTCTGGCGGTGGGAGAAGGAGGCCCAGCCCCACTGCTGGAATTGAACCTCCGTCCCAGTGGGCCGCAGTCCCGCGCACAACCACTACGCCCCCGGGGCTCACCCCCTTGCAGCAGGCTCTTTCTATGGGGACTTGAAGCACTTGCTGAGACTCCAGTCTTCAGTATGGGTTACAGCTCATTGTAGAAAAAAATGAAAGTCCCACAATAAGATCAGTAGGTACCACCATGATAAACGGAAAGAAGGTTGGAATTGTCAGGGCTTTCATTTTACTTGGATCCACAATAAATTCCCCTGGACGTAGTCGTCAAGAAAGCAAAGAACACATTGCATTGAGTAAATCAATGACAATCTCTGAAGCGTGGAAGACCAAGGATGGGTGCCCCCTTAAGAACAAAGGTTTGCCTGGCTCAAGCCATGGTATTTTCAAGCATATCATAACAATATGAAGGTTGGACAGTGAATCAGGAAGACCCAAGGAGAATTGATACATTTGAATCATGGTGATGAGGATGGATATTTAAAGTACCATTAGTTGGCAAAAGAACAAATAAATCATTAAAAAAAGAAAAAAAATCTATTTTGGAAGAAGTACAACCAGAATACTTCTTAGAAGAGAGGATGGCAAGATTTTGTCTCCTGTACTTTGGACACGTTACCAGGAGAGACCAGTCCCTAAAAAAGGGCATCCTGCTTGAGAGAGGGTCATTGAAAAAGAGGAAGACCTTCAACAAGATTGATTGACACACCAGGTTTCTGAGTTGCCTCTCTCGCAGCCCAGCTGGTTTTCCTGAGCCACTGATATGCCAAGGTATTTGAACTCATAAAAGTCAAACCTGACAACAGTTGTGAAGCTGGTGCAAAACTGGGCAGGGTTTCATTCTGCTGCAAACAGAGTCACAGGAGTAGGAGCCACCTTGAAGGGCTCTGACAACATTACATACGTATGCCACACTTGCTTAATCACTGGAGTGGTGCAAGAGGTACGGGAACAACAGAGGTTGAGAAAATAGCATGGTGGTGGTACCTGACTTCTTTCAGCTAGACAGGGAGGAAGGAGAATCCACCTCTACATCCAACCAAGGGCAATTTCTTTGAGGCAGGGGATGGATATACCTTTTCCCTGTGATCTAGTTGACCTTATTCCGGCACCAACTAACCCTGTCACGGAGCTCTACTTCAATAGCCTGCTATAAGGACCACACAACTCATAGACAATATCATACTCATGGTTTTACTAGGGAGGCTAGCAGGTTACAAGTTAGGATCAGGAATGCTTAGGATATAGTTCTTTTGCCTATAAGTTCTTCTCTCGTCTATGCCAGTAGGTACAACTTCTCAACCATGCTACTGCTTGGTCTCGCCCCTGCTAGCAGCAAGTGCTACAAGACTCTTTAAATAATGATAAATGAACAAAGGGCACACCACTGGGCAAGGTAGCCTCCTGCCCCACAGCACTCGGCTTTACGAACCAGTGGATGGGGAGGTCTGCTCTTCTGTCTCCTACTCTTGGTGCCACTGTCTCAGCTGCCACCGACCCTCCACTCAAGGATCTCAGGGCCCAAATACATGACTCTTCTTCCTTGGTGCTCACGAGATGCCCCATCCCTGCTTCTGAGGTGGCTCAGTCTGTACCCAGCAGAAATGGAAAAGCTGACCAATACCATAGAGCATACACCTTATTGGCAAGCTTCCATCAAATCATTTGGTGAGAGTTTTTGAGACTAATGATGGAAGAGCCCTGCCAAGTAACGGAGACACAGAGGTAGCTGCTGTTATATGCACAGCCTAGCAATAACGTTCGCCCACAAGTAGATTCAAGGAAAGATCCACAGGTGGGATGGCTATTTTATACATACATGTGCATGTGCGTGTTTGACAGAGAATATTTATACAGAGCATATTTGTACCTGTGTATCTATTTTTGCGACCAACATATTCTCAAACCCCTGGTTCTTAATATTTTTCAGCTTTGTTTCATATTCTTCTCCCACTCTCTCCAGGGGCCTTTCAGAGCACAGTTACATCATGGTCCTGTAGGCATTAGACTGGTTGCTTCCATAGATCTTCAATTCTGTAAGCTAGGAGTTAGGCTGTAACTGCAAGTCAGTAGTTTGAACTCAGCAGCTGCTCTGCAGAGCAAAGATGGGGATTTCTACTCCCGGAAAGAGTTACCGTCTCAGAAACCCACAGGGGCAGCTCCACTCTGTCCTACAGGGTTTCTGTGCGTCAGCACACAGGGGTCAAGGTTATGAGAGCTTCTTAAATATAGCCAAATTCCTTGACAGAATAGATAACTAGCCCTGGGAACTCAAGACTGTGGTTTCAGGGGACCCCAAGGTCAAGTGCATAACATAGTTCCTAAAGTCAGTGTTTTCCATTAGTGAACAGCATCCGGGGTCTTAAAAGCTGATGAGCAGACATCTACGTTACCACTCGTGGTCTCTCTCTGTCTGAAGGAAGAAAGAGTGCAGAAAATCAAAGATCCTTGGGAGCAACTAGTCCCATGGACTAATGGACCACAGGAACCTCAGCCTTCAGGACCGTGCTGGGCCTGGGCACCACTGTCCATTCTTCTGAAAGGTTTCCCAGTAGCAGACCCTGGTCAAAATCCTTAAAAATCAAACAATCGTACAAACAGGCTTGCTGGTCAGATAGAAACTGGTGGGACCCCTGAGACTATGACCCTAGTAACTCTTAAGGTCTATGAACAAACAATACCACTAGAGAGGTCCGCACTCCTTGCCTGGACTGAGAGTCAACGTGCAGCATCTTCTCAAGGACAAAGCTCAGAAGGGTTAGGAAAGCTGGAGAAATGGAAACAGAAAACACAGTGAGGAAGGAGGATATGTGGGGATTTCAATGAATGAGAGGAAGTAAAATGTGGATAGACTATTAAATGCAAGCTGGATCCGCTCTACAAACCTTCACTCTCACAATAAAAGTTTTATTTTTCTTAAATCCTACTATTTTGGGGTCCATGAGCTTTCATGGTTTTACTGATATAAAGCATGTGATTACCAACATTTCTGTATAAGATCTGGCCACATTTTGTTCTCTCATACATGACGTTTGTGTGAGTCATAGACATCTCTACCATACCTAAGAACAGGTGTTCTATGCTAGCAGTGTCTTACCTACTCCCCACTTCGCAACTATCTTTCTGTCTAATTCATCACTTTTACAGTGATGGTGAAAAAATACCTGACAATTTTGTACATGAATGACTATATTTGGCAGCACTAAATGCCAAATGCTAGATGAAAGTAAAACTGCCTATGGTGATTGTTAACTTTGAACTAGGCCATGCAGTGACTCTCGGGGGCTTGATGTCTGTGTCATGCTGTAATTGGTGTGATGTAATGATGCAGTCATCCTCTGTTTTCGTGATCTGATGCGGCCACCTCCTTTTTTCCCCCTCCATTTGTGCATGACACAGGTTTTCACAGAGCAATCTGGTCTCTCAAACGGAATCATGTTGATAAGTGCGGAGTAGAGACAGAAAGACAGAGAGCAGTCCAGGAAACAGCAGAGGAGGACGTGATCTCATAATAGCCCAGAATGACATTTCTTATTGTGTCAGTTGGAACACCATAAAGGATACTGGGGGTGTGGGGAAGGCCACCTAGAAATGAAGTCACTTCTAAAAATACTGCCAGACGAAGAAAGAAAACTGTATTTGCACCCTCCCCTCCCGCGCCGTCTAATTTGCTGTGTGTGACTTCTATTGGCAGAACCTGATAGGAAGCCAGCTGGTAACAAAGCCTGGGACATGTCGTTTGCCGGCTCCTAGCGTCAGCATTACAAAACAGAACAGAGAAAAGTCAGTGTGTAACTGAGAGGCAGCTGGTAAGTTATCTGAACAACCATTGATGGGAAAACAGGTATGCAAGGAGGTACCCCTTCAGAACACACCCCTGAACGCCCCCCCAAAACTATGTATTAATTTTATGCTTATATTTTTACAAAACGACATCATCACCTTCAAAGCACTTTCCATTACACTTATTACATTGGTCAAATCTGTGATTACATTCTTAGAAACATTTTACAAACTCTTCTGTTTGGATGGCTGACAGTACCTTCCTCAATTTTTTCTTCACCTCTTCTAAGTCGTCAAATCACCGCCCTTTCATTCACAGAAACAAAATAAAGTTGCATGGAGCAAAGTAAGGTGAGTGAGATGCGTGGGGCAAGAGAGGCATGCCATCTTTTTGCCCCAAACTGGCGCACTGAGATGGCTATACGAGCAGGTGCATTGTCGTGGTGGCAAAACCGGGCCTTCGTGGGCCACAAATCAGTCCTTTTTTGTCACACAAAATGATTGCCGCACAATCATTTTAAAACCTCTAAATAGAGAGCTTGATTAGCAGTCTAAACTGGTGGAACATACTCCAAACGTATTATCCCCATCACATCAAAAAACAAATGAGCATCAGTCATTTTTGTATACCCTGTCTTGTCTTCATTGTTGGTGACACGCTAAATTGGAGCACAGATAGAGACAGGAACTGGTAGCTCTTCATACTCCTTGACTAAATAACATCTCACTGGGAAACACACTCTAAAGAAGTCATATAGAGGCAAAAAAGAAAACAGTGTGTTCAAAGATGCTTGAAGTTGCTCACTTGAAAATAGCCCGCATGCCCACCGTTCTCACTCGAAACTCCCTGTCATCAAGTCGGTTCCAATCGATAAGGCCCTTCTAGTACAGGGTCGAACTACCACTGTGAGTTTCTGAAAGGGTAACTCCTTATGGGAGTAGAAGGCCTGGTCCTTCCCCAGACTCCCAACAATAGGGAAATGATATGTGTAAAAGCCATTTACTGTGAATTGGGTAGCAGTTTACAATAGTGGGTGGGTTGGGGCTCATTATTGTAAATATTGTGTCAATAACACATCTTGTGGACGGTCTTCCTCGTTGTTGCTGGCTCTCTACTTAGCCAAGCATGATGCCCTTCTCCAAGGACCTCTAACTTGATCGCTCTCCCAACAGCATGGTTGCCTGTATATGACTTCTCTTGGAAATCCCTAGCTTTCCAAGCTTTCTCTCTCGAGGGTGGGGACTGCTTATTGTCATTGAGTCAATCAACTCGTGGTGGCCCCACCTGAAAAGCAGAAGTGCTCCACCAGATTTTCAAGTCTGTGATCTATTGGAAGATCAACAGGGCTATCTTTGGATGATGATGAGGAGGACGAGACCCTTGCTTTGGGGCTGGTTCTGATGATTCTAGGAGCCCCAGTCGTTCTAGGGTTAGGCCAGGGGTCGGCAAACTCTTGAGACCAAAGAGCCCATCGTATCCCTCCTACCAACTTTAAAACCACTCAAGAGCCTTAGATATGTTATTCCAAGTAAATGAAACCACCGCAATCTGAAATGATCACCTTTAAATGTTTTCAATGTTCAGAGCCGCATGTTCACACTGAAATCGCTACGTATGGCTCACGAGCCGCAGTTTGCCCTGAGTTAGGCAATGCATTGGTAAGGGAAAGATCGGTGGTTCAAATCCTTCTGCCATTCCATGGGAGCAGGTTGAGGCTGTCTGATCATAACAAGATTTAGTCTCAGAAACCCTACATGGGCTTGCTCCAAATTAGAATCAATTTGATGGCAATTGGTTTGTTTGTCTGGTTCATAGTTCTAGTAGATTTTATTAGATTAATGACACCTCGTGTCTTATTTTGCATTTTTTAAATCGTTAGTGGAAATGAATTTTAGAAATATTATAGATACTACAATACCAAATGTAATGAATTTTTCCATTTTAATTTATAATAGAGCTATTATTCAATTTGCTGGCTTATTTTCTGTTTTAACAAATAGACAATTATGGTTTCAATTTTTAAAAATTTTTTTCTTCATTTCATGTGTACTATTCAAAGTACTTTTTTAATATTAAAATTAGTAATTAAAATTGGAAAAGGTCAACCAGATATCGCTATTAGGTAACTGACTTTTAAATACTTCCTTTTGTCCCTACACTCTTTACGTGAGATTTATCATTACAAGTTGTTCCTCTTCTGTCCTTTTCTATTCCATTTTGCTGGGGATGCTAATAAACATGAAAACACACCTCTGTGCCATTTGTGTTGAACGGAAAGAAAACCCCAACTATTAACTTCTTACTGACTCAAGATTCTTGAAATTAATTTTATCTTCTCTTTTTCTGCTGTTCCAATCCTTTCTCCACCTCCCATTTAAATCTAACTAGTGTCCTAGCCTCTTTTGTTCTTTTGTTTCTTTTACATCAGGGATTCTTGACCATTTGTAAATATAGATATGTATATTTATATATATATATCTATTATTAGCAAACACTCCCTTTATTACTTTCCCCTTATAGGTCACACTCAGAAGAATTTTTATGTATACTCTCTATTTGCCTACTGTGGTAGACATTACAAGTCCTGGTGTTGTCGTCCTTATGCCTTGGGCTGCTAACCACGAGCATTTCAAAACCACCAGCCAGCCACCAAGCAAGGGTAAGATGAGACTTTCTGCCCCTGTAAAGGAGTTACAGTCTCAAGCCACCACCACCACCACCACCACCCCACTGTCGCCGTGGCCATTCTACCCTGTCCTATAAAGTTCACTGTGAGTTAAAATTGACTTATTTGAGAACATATTCTTTTCTCGTGAAGCCCTCCTGCTTCCTTCCCTAGTACAGCACATACTACTCTCTTGTCCACTGGCATTGGTGCAGAACTGGTCATTGAGCTTCAGATGGTCCAATCCGGGGTGCATATGGGAACCTTTGTGTAGAATTGAGAGTCCTGGTGGGTTACTAACCTCAAGGGCATCAGTTCAAGATCACCAGCTGCTCCAGGGCAGAAAGATGAAGTGTTCAACGGTCTTAAAGAATCGGTCTCAGGCTGAGCCCCGGTGGCGTAGTGGTTGTGCGCGGGACTGCGGCCCCCTGGGATGGAGGTCCAATTCCGGCTCCCAGGAGCAAAGGCTGGGCCTCCTACTCCCACCACCAGGGCAGTGATGCCTTAAAAAAAAAAAAAAAAAAAAAAGAGTCGGTCTCAGAAACCCACAGGGACAACTCTGCCCCTTTCAGGGTTCCTGGGAGTCAAAGTTGACAGGAGGGCAGGGCGTTGCTGTTGCTGTGGTGGTTTTGTTTAGAATGTTGACCCAGAAGTCAGTATGTAAGCAAGGAAGCACATGGCCCACTGGTCGTTGGTAAATAGGAGCAGGATGAAGGTCAAGCTAAGGAGACACATAGAGAAATGAGAAAAAAATAACAAAGCGAGAGAAAGAAAAAGGATCCTTGGTGACCTTGTTGAGTTGCTCGATCATTCGATCCTGAAGCTTGATCGCCTCTGACCTAGCTACGTAAATCGCTTAATAATATCGAGAACTCATTCGAGCTGCATTTTCTGGGATCATATCCCTAACTAGCATATCAAGCAATAGGCAGTCATTTCTAGTCAAACTTGCAAGGTGGAACCTTTGTTCAATTTTTCGGATGCATGTTGCCCTTTAGGGGTGATCCACCAGAAGAGGCCACACTGCAAAGTAGTTAGAAACAGTCTCATTAAAAGTACAACTCAAATGTGGGCTGCAGAGGGAGACAAGATGGTGCAGAAACAAAAGCAGCACCAAGCACAAACCTTTTGAAATTCAATAACATACACCGAGTTCTTGAAATGCCCTTCAGACACCACACCGCCAGGAACTTCCTTGGATGAGCTTGGGAGGGGGCTTCAAACACACTGCCTCCGCCCTCCTGCTACCTTACAGGTTTTTCTCACCGCCTCCTCGTCTCAGGAGCGAACACAGATCCCTCTCTTAGCCCACTGAACAGTTTCACCCTTATTTCTGAGGTACTGCTACTTAATGCATACCCGGGACCACGAGGTCTCACCCCTAGTCCTAATAAAATTCCATGTTGAATATAGTTACATGCTAAAGGGGGATTCCGATGCCCTTTGTCAGGGAGTAAGGCAATAAATCTTACCTGGGGGGCCAAGAAGTTGAATCACGTCGCCAAGGTTTCTAGCTAGGAAGTGGGGAGACCTGGCCTGGGAACACAGGTTTGCACCTCTCTGAAACTCAACGTCTTCTTCTTATACGTGGACTCCTCTCAGCAAGTGACGAAAAGATGCTGTGCGAATTCAGAGTCTAGGTTAGATGAGGTTGGTGGCTTCTTGCTTTGAGCCCTCACTCTGGGAGGCTGCAGCTGCCCTGTAAGAAATTGGGCAACATCTGTAGATAATTGGACATCCCTTTACTGAAAGGTCACAAGGAAGGGACAAGTCAGCCAGAGTACAGTCTAGCACCGAGGACGCACACCACATTCCTCTAGTTCTTCCATGCTCCCTCCCCACCCCCCATTATCATGACCCCAGTTCTGTCTTGCGAATCTGGCTAGACCGGAGCATGTACATGGGAATAGGTAAGAGCTCTTCACACACGGATCCAGGACAGAGCCTCTCCTCAGGAACAGCAATGGGAATAGCAATGCCATGAGGGCAAGAGAGAATCGGAGGCGGAAGGAAAAAAAGGGGAACCGACCACAATGATCCATGTATGAGGCCCCCACCTCCGCCCCACCGAGGGTGACAGAGAACAGAAATGTGGGTGAAGGGAGAGAGTGGACAGTGTAAGCTATGAGAAGAATAATCATTGACAGTTTACCAAGGGCTCATGAGGGTGGGAGGTTAGGGGTGGAGGGGGGACAAAAGAGGAGCCGATGTCAAGGGCTCAAGGAGCAGGGAAATGTTTTGAAAATGATGATGGCAACATGCGCTTGAGACCATCGATGTGTGGCTTGTTAGAAGAGGCGTAGGGGCTCCCCATAACATGACTTATAAAACATAAATAAAAAGAAGGAGTTGGGCAGGGCTGAGTCCTGCTGTGTGCAGCAACCATCGGGGGGAGACCACGTAAACAGATGCCCCGTTGTTCCACGGTCCACCGCTCCGTATGTTCCGAGTACAGATGCCAGCCCCACTCACCTACTCACTGTGTCTGCATGAGCGGTCCTTGGTAGAAACTGCCTCGCTGAGCCCAGGGAACCCCAAATATGTGAGTGAAATAAGGGATCATGAGTGTACGAAGGCACGCACCGAACTGGGAGTGACTCGCCACAAAGCAATAGACTCCTCGGGGGAGAGGGGATTTATATGTCTTCAATCTTGCAACTTGTTCCCTGTGCTCCCGGCACTCACACCCCAGCCGAAAGAAAAAGTTGACTCACCAACTCGTAAGGCTCTTTGTCATTTGGTCGTACTTACAGGAACCCTATAAGGTAGACCAGGGTTGTCCCCGTGACTTTTCCGAGTCTGTAAATCTTTACAGAAGTACAAAGTCTTCTTTCCCCTGCAGAAGGGCTGGTTTCAAAGTACCGGCCTGGTCGTTACTAGCCCAGTCGTGGCCCATTGTGCCACGACTTGGCATTGGCTTGATGGCAGTGAGTTTGACCATTTGGTCATCAGACTTCTCTTTCCAAGAGCTTCTGGATGTTTTGCTATGTGGGCACCTGGAAGGCAGGCTTGGCTCTTGGTGCATTTGCATTCTGAATAACAACACCTTGGTTTGGGGGCCAAGGTGATTTTTTCTCCCATTATTATTGTGGTTTTCAGCTTTCTAAAAAACTTCAGAAACATTTTGTTTTGAGATGGTACAGTTACAGGCACAGTTATTAGAAATAATACCAGCTAACTGCCATTGGGTCAATTCGGACTCCTACTATATTGGGTGTTTAATGCTGTAAATCTTCACAGGAGCTGAACACTTCTTGAAGCAGCTGGTGCTTTTGAACTGAGAGTCTGGCAGTTAGTTGTCCTTATGAACTAGTCCTTATGAACTCATACAAAAATTGCTAAAAAGAAATAAAATAGAGCTGAGCCCTGGTGGCGTAGTGGTTGTGCGCGGGACTGAGGTCCACTGGGACGGAGGTTCAATTCCAGCAGTGGGGCTGGGCCTCCTACACCCACCACCGGAGAGCAGTGATGGCAAAAAAAAAAAGAAATAAAAGAGAATTAAATGAAGATACCATATGCTTATGGACTAGAATGCTGTTAACATGTTAGTGTTACCCAAAGAAACCTACAAATTTAGCAGAATCCCTGTGAAAATTCCAATGCTCCCCCACCCCCCAACACACAAACACACCTTTTTTCTTCCAGAACTGGAAAAATTGATCTTCAAAATCATTCGGACTAGCAAAAATCCCCAAGTAGACAAAACAATATTGAAAGGGGGAAACAAATTTGCAAAACACATATTTTTCTGCTTCAAAATTCACCATAAAGCACAATAATCAAAGCAGGATTGACACATAGATATGAAGACAAAACAGATACTTCTATTAATATTGTGAATTTAAGATCAAGAAATACTTCACAAAAACCATCATGTGAACTATGAGAAATGATAAAATGTTTTTTGAATTTAAAGGCAAGGCAAGATTAGAAGGATTTGATTTTTAATTTGAAATGAATAAGGCTAATAAAAATTTTTCAAATTTTGGGCATCAAGGAACCTTATCAGGAAAATGAAGGGACAATCTAATGATAATAACCCACGATTATTGAGTCAATTCCTGTTCACAGCAACCCTACCTAGCATTATGCAGAGTGTAAATCTTTGTAAGAGCAGAAGGCCTCATCTTTCTCTAGAAGAGCAGTTTCTGGGTTTCAACTGCTGACCTTGTACTGCGCAGCCCAACACTTACCTCACTATGCCACCAAGGCTCCTGACTTGCCGACCAAAACACTCACAAAGATTTAGTATCCAAGCATGTCAAGAACAATTATAACTCAACAATGAAAAAGTAAGTAGTCCAACTTTAAAATGGGTAAAAGTCTAGAATTGACATGTCTCCAAGGAAGATATATAAATGGCCAACAAATGCGTGAAAACAAGGCAAAAATAACCCCAAACCACAATTTAACACTATTGGACATTAAAAAACGCACCAAGAGATACCGCTTCACACCTACTAGAATGGATTTTATCAAAAATTGGAAAATAACAAACAGTGGAAAATAGGAACCTTCAGGTACTGCTGTTTTGGGAAACAGTTTTGTAATGCCTCAAAAACTAAACATAGCTGCTATGGGTTGGCCTACCTATATAAGATAGGCATGGGAAGCAAGCTGAAGGAGAAAGCAATGGGACTGACGGTTCTGGAGGGACTTGGGCGGAGGAGGAAGTGGGAGCAGTGAGCAAAAACTGCCATAGACAGGGGAACAACTAGGGAATTAAAATCAACAAGGAAGAGGATGTAGAGATCCTGGGGGTATTAGAGCAACAGGAAGCTAGCCGAGAAGAATTACTAAGAGGCAGAAGAAGGGGGGATATGATGATGGTGGGGCAGGAGGAAGATAAAAGGAAACAGGAAGGATCTAGGAAGCAAAGCTATGGCTAGAGGCATAAGCCTTGGTGTGTATATATGTAAGGACATTAATTCACAAAAATAGAGGTATGGGTCTTTGTATGTATATTTACATGGCAATACACTGGGGTAGTGGATAGACTTCTGGCCTCTGCTCATGCTCTCCCTCAATGCAAGAACACTTCTAACAAACTAGCATTCTGTGATGCTCACCCTCCTGGTACAATCACTGAAGACAAAATGGGTACATAAGCAAGTATGGCAAAGAAGGCAGAGGTGGTACATGGCTAGGCTATCTAAAAATATAGTGTCTGTGATCTTAAAGGCTTGCAGTTAAACGAGCGGTCATCTAACCACTTGTTTAAGCAATAAGGCCACATGGAAGAAGTTCACCAGCCTGTGTGAACATGAGGTGTTGACGGGATACAGTAACAGGCAAAGAAGACTCAAAACAAACAAAAAAACCACATTGTTAAGAATGAAGGGGGTCAGAGCAGAGACCCCAAACCCATCTGTAGACAATGAGAAATAGCCTCACAGAAGGGTCACAAGGCAGGGATGAATCAACCAGGGGATAATATAGCGCTGATGAAACACACTAGTCCTCTGGTTCCTTAATGTTTCCTCACCTTCCCATGATCATGACCTCAGTTCCTGCCTTCCACTGTGGGCTATACTGGAACATATATACATGTACAGATAAGAGTTCGTGACACACAGAATCCAGAAACAGGAATGGGAGTAGCCCTACCAAGAGGGTAGCAGGGGAGGGGAGGGGAAGAAGGGGGAACCAATAGCAATGACCAATAATCACACACTCCCCACCCCCCAGCGGGACGAACAACAGAAATCCGTGGCAGGAAGGAATACAGCAGTTGGTGTAAGATATGAAAATAATAATAATTTATAATTTACCAAGGGGTCACGGGGCAGGGGACTAGGGGAAAAAAAAGAGCTGATACCAAGGGCTCAATAGAAAGTAAACGTTTATAAAATAATGTTATTAATGTATGTACAAATACGCTTGATACAATTGATGTATGGATTGTTATAAGAGCTGTAAGAGTCCCAGTAAAATCTTTTAATTACACAAGAAAAAAATTAAACATAGAAAGACCAATGAGTAGGCTGAGCCCCGGTGGTGTGGTGGTTGAGTGCGCGACTGCGGCCCACTGGCTTGGTGGTTCAAATCCAGCAGCAGCAAGGCTGGGTAGCTCCCACAACCACCAAAGGGCAGTGATGCCCCCCCCCCCAAAAAAAAGAAAGACCAATGAGCAGCAAATCTACTCCTGAGTGTCTACATATCAAAATAGGATGTCTAAAAATAGCAAATGTTGCGATATCTAGCTTACCACTCAGAAATTAAAAACAAGACAAGATCAGTGTTTTATCACTGATGACTAGAGAATTGCATGTACAGGAGGAATGATGACCACAAAGAAGTTGATCAAGTTAAGGAAGTTTGCCTCTGTACAGGTCATGGTAGACCACACAGGACGAACATCTAAGCCAGAAGATGCATAAAACAGAGTTCGTGCACTTAGAAAACCTTTTTTAAAAAACTTCATAATTAAATACAATGATTAAAAGTTCATTGTCCCTTTAACAGTCTCCTAAAGATACACATGTTTAAGATTTGGGTCAGGAGCTATTTAAATATCACCTTTTATTCCTCTACACCTTCTCAGTGTGTCATATATAAATGTCTCAATGGCTTTCAGAGTCACATCTGCCTAAGAGAAAATAGGGCACTATGTAATTATCAGGGGGAATTAAGCTACTGGGCGTCATTAAAGGAGTTACCGCTGACCTAGAGTTCTTGCTCTAAAAACCAGCTGCTGACTAAAAATTGATTTGACTACCTAGTGAGCTGTAGCTAAGGCCCTGCTATCCTTCAGTGATTTTCCTTTTTCTTTTTTTTCTCCTTCTTCCAGTGATTTCAAAGTGATTCCCAAACCTCCTTTTGCTCTGTGGCTAATCTGTTAACTCTCACTTGTCCAGGTTTTCAATGCCTTTGAAAAGACCACCAGAAGGGACAGCAGTAACTGGAACAATTACAAAGGAAATAGGTTAAAAGAAGGCATGGAGAACCCAAAATATTCCTTGGGCATTGAAATGAGCTGTTGTCTTAGGATCTTTATCCTCTCATTCTCCATGCCCACATCCAGTTCCCAAAGCGTAAATGTTGATCATGTGGGTTTAGCATTACTCTGAAAACTTATCTGCCAAATGGCATTGATCTTATTTATCAAAATTAGGTGGTATTTGACAAATAAGATTAATATAGAAATAGAATGACTTTGATGGTTGTGGCGGTGAGGATATAGAATAGTACAGTCCCTCTGCACAGCTATTGTTGGTTGGGATAAAAGTGAACACATATAGGAATACATCAGAAAGTTTCACTAGTAGGTTTCCAGTTCATATATGGATGGATTCCACCACTACCACCAACCTCCTACCCCCAATAGATCATGTATAAACAAGTTTCTAGGACCTGTGGTGGCTGCAGGTAAGTCCTCTCAGTAAGACACTTGTCTTAGTCTCCCTCTGGGGCCTTCAGAAGTGGGATGAGACTTCCGCTAAGAGCTGACTTTTCCCGCAGTCTTTTCAGCAAGATGGAAGTGAATGAAGGTGTTTTTTTGTTTGTTTGGGTTTTGGTTTTTTGGGGCATCACTGCCCTCTGGTGGTGGGCGTAGGAGGCCCAGCCTTGCTGCTAGATTTGAACCTTCAACCCAGTGGGCTGCAGTCCTGCGCACAACCACTATGCCACTGTGGCTCAGCCCTTTTCTTTGGGGCATCACTGCCCTCTGGTGGTCTAGGGAGCTACCCAGCCTTGCTGCAGCTGGTTTTGAACCGCCAAGCCAGTGGGCCGCAGTTCCGCACTCAACCACTAAGCCACCGGGGCTCAGCCTGAAGGCCCTTTTATAGAACAAGCCATCACCCAGGATGAGTCCTGGATGTGCCAGTCAAATCCAAAGAGCAAAGCCCAATTCAACTAGTGGCTTCTGAGGGGACTGGCTGGGCCAGTTACATTCAAGAGAGGGCAACTCAAAAGGAAATGGGAATGGTTTGGGGTACTCCAAATGGGTCATCCTAATAGATTTTTCACTATGGTCAAAGGATGACCAGTGGGGCTTATTAGGAAAGAGTTTTTTGAAAATTGAAAACTGTATTAGTGAGGGAAAGGTCAGGGAAAATGCAGAGGAGTGTTTCTCCATCCTGACAATGCAGCTGCTCTTTCTTTGTAAGTAGCAAAGGCTGTCTGTCTCTCAAGAATTTTCTTGGGAACCCCTTTTACCTTCTTCTTTTATAACAGTTTTAGTGGTACTTCATTCACATATACAAGTCAATTGTTCAATTATGTCACAAAGAGTTGTAAATCATTGTCGCAGTCAATTTTAGGACATTTCCCTCTTCCTTGTACTCATTGTCACTCATGTAATTATTTTTTAATTGTGTGAAAAGCATACACACACAAAAATTCTCTAACAACCCCCACATGGAGAGGTCCGTGCCCTTGATTATACTCTTCGTGATTGACAGCCTGCTCCAAATTGTTCTACCACCATTCACAGAAATTCTGTAGCCCCAAATTCTATGGCCCCATTCACACAAATCTTCCTTCTTCACCCATGCTAACTATTGGTCAAGTTTGGTTTCTTTTTAAAGTCACTTTCTTAATATAATATTCCTATAGCATAGGCTTCATCCTGAAGCCCCCTTTTTTTAAGTTTCTAAATCTTCTTTTTCATCTTTTTTTTTGTAAATAATTTTATTGGGGGCTCTTATAGCTATTATAACATTCAATACATCATCCGTATCAAGCACATTTGCACACATGTTGCCACATTCATTTCCAAACATTTTCTACTTGAGCCCTTGGTATAAGATCCTCTTTAAAAAAAAAAAAAAAAAAAAAAAAAAAAAGCTCCTCTTTCCCCCCCTTTTTAAAATGAATCATTTTATTGGGTACTCATACACCTCACTCATGATCCATACAGACATCAATTGTATGCAGACCTCATTTGCACACTTGTTGCCATCATCACTCTCAAAACATCTTGAGCCTCCACTTAGGCCTCCAGTTCCACCTCCCCATATTTCCCTTCCTCCCTCCCCCCCATGAACTTTAATAATTTACAAATTGCTATTTCATATTGTGCACTGTCCAATGTGTTCCTTCACTCACTTCCCTGTTGGCCATGTCCCAGAGAGGAGGTTATATGTAGATCCCTGAAATTGGTTCCCCCTTTCTACTCCACCATCCCTCCACCCTCCCAGTATCACCACTCCCATCACTCGTCCGGAGGGATTATCTATCCCAAATTCCCCATGTTTCTAACTCCAGTGTACACCCCCTGTTCTAGCTGGACTTGTCTGGTAGAACTGGGAGCATGCTAGTGGGTGTGAGGAAGCACTTGAGAACTAGAGAAAAGATGCATGTTTCATTGTTACTATACTGTACTTTAACTAGCTCATCTCCTCCCTGCAACCGCTCTATAAAAGGATGTCTCTTCACCTATTGATGGGCTTTGGGTTGCCAATCTGTGCTCCCCACTATTTATAATGATATAATTTTAGTTCTTTGATGCCTGACACCGGATCCCTTCAACACCTCGTGGACATACAGGCTGGAGTGATTCTTCCATGTGGGCTTTGTTGCTTTTGAGCTAGATGGCCGCTTGTTTACTCAAGCCTTTAAGACCCCAGATGCTACATCTTTTGATAGCCAGGCACCATCAGCTTTTTTCATCACCTTTGCTTATGCACACATTTGTCTTCAGTGATCAGGTGGGGAAGGTGAGCATCATGGAATGCCAATTTAATAGAACAAAATGTTCTTGCATTTTGGAAGTACTTGAGTGGAGGTCAATGCCCATCTGCTGTTCTACTATATGTATATGTATAAGTTTGTTGATCTATTTCCCCCATTGTCACATATAAATATATGCACCTATGTACATGCCTGTATTTAGACCTCTATAAATGTTTTTTACCCAGTTCTTTCCTCTATTTCCTTTTACTTTCCTCTTGTCCCATTATCATACTCAGCCTGCATTTGGGTTTCAGTATTTTCTCTCTGTTACATTACTCTTGATCAATCCCTGCTGGACTTCTCTCATCCACCTTGTCTCTAATTTTGGATCTTTTGTTTACTCTTTTCCCTGGGCTGGTCAACACCATCCCCTTTCTCCCTCCTCCCCTTCTCTCATGGCCTGCACCCCGGAACCATCAGTCCCTTCGTTTTTGCCTCCAGACTGTTCATCCAGCCTATCTTATTTAGATAGACCTGCAAAGGTAACAATATGTACCCAAAAAAGGCTTCTTAAAATGAAGCAATCAAAGAAAATAAAGCAATGGTAACAACAATAACAAAACCCCAATGTCATATATATATATAAAATAGCACTATAAAAACCTGTAAATAATTCAAGATCTGTTCATTGACCTCCAGGAGTGTCCCCTGGTTGAGTCAAAGCCACTTTTTGTTGTTGTTGTTTTGGGGGCATCACTGCCCTCTGGTGGTGGGAGAAGGAGGCCCAGCCTTTGCTCCTGTGGAGCTGGAATTGAACCCCTATCCCAGTGGGCCACAGTCCACTACACCACCGGGGCTCAGGCCCAAAGCCACTTTTTTTAGGGGGGGGGGGGGCGGGGCATCACTGCCTCTGGTGGTCATGGGCGCTACCCAGTGCTGCTCCTGAGAGCCGCTGCTGGGTTTTGAACCACCAAGCCTGCAGGCTGCAGTCCCGCACTCAACCACTTACGCCACCGGGGCTCAGCCCCAAAACCACTTTTTTAAAGACTTGTAGCTACATTATCTCAATCAGTTCGAATGCTCCCTCCCCCCCTCCCACATTTGTTGTTTGCCCCCAGTCCTCCTCACGCTGTCCACCCCCAGTTCCTGGGGAAACCTATCTGACCCACCCTGCAGTTTGATCTGGCCCCTGCAGACTTCTTCTTGTTTACAGAACTCAAAGAATATCTCGACGTCCCTCAAGTGTGCCCCCAATACAATTGGGATGTGGAGTAAATTGAAGAAGGCAGAGTGATTGCTGTTAAATGTCTTTGCCTTATTTCCCATTCATTGTGACCTTATGCACAACACAACACAACACAACAACACAACCCTGTGTGGGCAGGTGACAGCCTCACAAGTATTCATATATTTTAAGACCCAGGGGTCCTCAAACTTTTTAAACAGGGGGTCAGTTCACTGTCGCACAAACAGTTAGAGGGCCAAACTAAAGTTTAACAAAAACAAACAAAACAACTGTGAATAAGTTCGCTATGGGCCCAGGATGAGTTGGCTGCTAAGCAGGACAGGCAGAGGCGGTAAGAACACTCGGCGGATCAATGTCTGTGTGTGGCCCTAGGCCATGGTTTAAGGACCTCTGTTTTTCAAGTCTTCTTTTCCCATCTCCACCCTGATCCTCTATTTTACCAAACATAGCCTTCTTAAGTGGTCCCTGCTCATAATAAATTTAAATTACTTACAAGAAAATCTCCTCGTCCTGGTTTCTGAAGAGAATTACTATCCTCCTAAGACGGGTTGTTGCAGATTCTGGTAGCCAATTGTGTATTCAGTGTTCATTGTTGAACCCAGAATCCATTTTTATCTGATTCTCACTGTCATATGATATGATCGATTAGGCATGTCATTTTTTAAAAAAGGGACTTTTTTTGTGTTTCAACACCATGAAGAAGTCATTTGCAAATAGCATTTGCATTAGGTCTTTTGATCTCTTGACTGCTATCTTCATGAGTACTGATTGTAGATCTGAATAAATTGAAGCCTTGACAAGTTCAATCTTTTCTTCCTTTATCGTGATGATGTTTTTTGGTCCAGTTGTGAGGAATTTTGTTTTCTTTACACTGATATGTAAGCTATATAGAAGGAAATAGTCTCTGATCTTCATCAGAAAGTGCTTTAAGTTCCCTTTGCTGTCAGCAGGTGCCCTGGAGGTATAGTGGCTACATGTTTGGCTGCTAACTGCAAGGTCAACAGTTCAAAATCACCTGACACTTCTTGGGAGAGAGAAAGGGTCTTTCCACTCCTATAAAGAGTTAGTCGTGGAGACATCAGACAGTGTGCATATATTTATAAGTTTAGTATTAAAACAGCATATGGCTATTGGGCCTCCACTCAAGTACTTCCTCAGTGCAAGAACACTTTGTTCTATTAAATTGACATTCCATGATGCTCACCTTCCCAACATGATCACTGAAGACAAATGTGTGCATAAGCAAAAGTGGTAAAGAAAACTGATGGTGTCAGGCTATCAAAAAATGTAGCACCTGGGGTCTTAAAGGGTTGAAGGTAAACACGTGGCCATCTAGCTCAAGAGCAACAAAGCCCACATGGACTAACCACACCAACCTGTGTGACCACAAAGTGTCGAAGGGATGAGGTATCAGCTATCAAAAAACTAAAAACTGTACCATTTTAAATGAAGGGGAGTACAGATTGGGGACCCAAAGTCCATCTATAGGTAATAGGACAGCCCCTAACAGAAGGGTCACGGATGAGCCAGTCAGGGTGCAGTATAGCAATATGAAACAACAAACTTTTCTCTAGTTTTCAATGCTTCTTCCCTACCACTATCATGATCCCAAGTCTACCTTACAAATCTAGCGAGACAAATGGATGTACACTGGTACAGATAGGAACCAGAAACATAGGTAATCCTGGACAGATGATCCTGTCAGGACAAGTGGGGAGAGTGGTAATACCAGGAAGGTGGAGGGAAGGTGGGGTAGAAAGGGGGAACCAATTATAAGGATCTACATATAACCTCCTCCCTGGGGTAGGGACAACAGGGAAGTGGGTGAAGGGAGACATCAGACAGTGTAGGATATGACATAATAATTTATAAATTACCAAACATTTATGAGGGAAGAGGCAGTGGGGAGCAAGGCAAAAATGAGGAGCTGATACCAAGGATTTAAGTTGAAAACAGATGTTTTGAGACTGATGAGGACAGCAGATGTACATATGTGCTTGACATACAGTGACATACAGTGGATGGATGTATGGATTGTGATAAGAGTTGTATGAGCCCCAAATAGAACGATTTTTTTAAAAGACATGAAATAATAATAATCTATAAATCATCAAGGGCTCATGAGGGAGGGAGGGGAGGAAAGGGAGGGGGGAAATGAGGAGCTGATACCAAGGGCTCAAGTAGAAAGAAAATGTTTTGAGAATGATACTGGCAACAAATGTACAAATGTTTGTCACAATGAATGGATGTTTGCATTATGATGAGTCATATGAACCCCCAGTAAAATGAATTTTTAAAAAAGTCAGTCTCAGAAACCCACAGGGATAGTCCTACCCTTCCTATAGAATTACTATGAGTTGGCATCAACTCAATGGCAGTGAACAAACATTATGTTCAGCAATCAAGGTGATGCTATCTGGATACAACAAATTCAGTTGTTAATGAGTCTTGTCCAATCCTGAATTTAGTTAAATTTCTTGTATTATTGACTCAGTATACAGATTGAATAAATCTGGTGAAAGGATACAATTCTGATATGCCCTTTCCTAATTTTAAACCACTCAGTATATCCTGGTTCTGTTCAAACTTCTACAACTTAGTCCATGTACAGGGGTAGGGTTAAAGTCATGGAAACACTACCTTCAGAAGCATAGAACCTTAGATGGAAGATAGCTCTACAATAAAGTGATCAGATGTTCCGCTTTTTAACAGTTTAATAACATCTCACGGCGTTTTAAAATGAAAATAAATATATTACAATACTATTTTTATATTCTATGAAAATTTTTGTTGCTCCATAGAGACCAAATTTTTAATCAAGGAGGGGCTCCCCACCCCACCCCCGTCAATGGTGTCCCACTTAAAATCTGGTCACTTTAATCTAGAAACAACAGCTTCACATTTCATTACTTTTATTTTTAAAACCTTTCTATCCTTTTGTAGCAGGCAGATGAGAGGATTAAAAATACCATGGCAAGGGTCAGACACACCTTCAGAGGTGTGTGTGTGTGTGTGTGTGTGTGTGTGTGTGTGTGTGTGTGTGGTGACATTTTGTTTTTTAACAGCTTGAAGAGGTCATTTGCAGATTTGTCCAATACAATATATCATTTGATTTCTTGACTTCCACTTCCATGTGCAGGAACCCTCGTGGTGTCGTAGTTACACGCTGGGTTACTAACCACATGGTCAACAGTTTGAAACCACCAGCTGCTCCTTGGGAAGAAAAATGAGGCTTTGTGCTTCCCTGAAGTATTACAGCCTTGGGAACGCACAGAGGCAGTTAGATTCTGCCCTACAGGGTCCCTCTGCGTAGGGATTGATTCCACGGAAGTGGGCATTTATTATTATGGGTTGTGAATGTGGATCCAAGCCGAATGAAATCCTTGAAGACGTCACTATTTTCATTGTGAAGCTCAGGAATTCTACAACACTTCACTGTGCTTCTGAGGAATCGGTACGAAGATCAAGAGGCAACCGTTGGACCAGAACAAGGGATTGATGTATGGTTTAAAATAAGGAAAGATGTGCAGAAGGGTTTCACCCTTTCACCATCCTTATTCAATCTGCATGCCAAGCACAGCAGCTGAGAAGCTGGGCTCGGGGAAGAAGAATGCAGCATCAAGGTTAAAGACAGACTCATTAACTACTGCGATATGCAGACGACACAACCTTGCCTGCTGGAAGCAAAGAGGACTTACAGCAAAATTGACGAGACAACCCTCAGTAAGAAATGTACCCCAACACAAAACACAAATCCTCACAACGGGAACATCGTGATATGCTTGTGTACACAACTCGTCTAACTTAGCAGATGCCTTGTGCCTTATTTCATTTAACCTCCCCAAGCGGTGATAGATAGCAAGGCTTGTACGCTGTCCTCCTTATTTGAGAGCGGAGGAGCATAAGACACAACAAGATTGAACGAGGGCAACACAGATAAATACACCGGCGAGTAGGTAGATAATAGAATAATAAAAATAAATGAATGCACAAGGAAGAAACATGATTTCTCACGGTTATCAGGGATGCGGGGGAAGGGAGGGTGAAACCCTGTTGGGAAAGTAGACATATGTGTCTTCTCTTTGGGGGAGGGATTGGCAGTAAGGGGAGGGCTGTAAGGGGCCAGAGGGCAGCACAACAGGATCCATGACAAAGAAGACAGTGGAAGGTGCATAACTGGGATGCAGGGCTGCTGGATTGGTTGCCAGACAATGCGAGCAGTAAGTGCCTCAGTCTGAAGTGGAACTGGATCCAATTTCAGTGCCTTTTCTGAGCAAAGGGAAATAAACTCAGGTGGGGAATATTAAAATGTATGTGTTATACTGAAAGTTAACAGCCCATTTCTTTGTAAGTTAACTTACCCAGACTTAACAATACACGTATTTATTGGCGAGCTCACCACCTGATTACAATCTGGCAATGCCATATTTCTCTTAGAGGCCATCGTGTCCTTAGAAGATTGTGCTAAATGGTATATATTTAAATGATTAGGGTGCCAGAACATCTTAAACCAGCTGCTGCCCAGATTTTAGTTACTCCCACGGTCTCATAAGGAAATGTAAACTTCTGCATCTTTCCCTCTGCTTTCTTCCCTCAGTGTATTTATCGTTGGCTTACATACTTCACTGTGTTGCCCACATTAACTGAGTTTCTTCGCTAGAGCCAGGCCATGTGCTAGACCTGATGGGGGTTTTGTATGTCTCACTAGATGACACCTTTAATTTAACAGCCTGGTTCACTGGGTACAGGTACGGCGTTTGATTTCTCTGGGTGGCTACCACCAGCCCACATCTGATCACAGTGTGGGGGCCCTTCTGTTGTGTTACATGCACAGGAACTGATCAGGGCTACATAATTTTATTGCTTTTCCCAACTGAATTCTAACTATGTCCAATTTATTTTATTATTCCCAATGGCCTTAGAAGTTATTTTCCTCTATAAAATAGCAAAACCCAAACCAAACAAACAGAATGAAAAAAAAAACCCAACATCACCCCCTACCACCACTGTCATTGATTGCATTTCGTAGCAATCCTATGTAAGGTTTCTGAGAATGCCAATCTTCCTGGCATTCTCATCTTGGTCCCTTGAAGCGGCTGGCAGATTTGCAGAGGGAGAAGAGCATGAATTTCTCCACAAGACACGTGCTTGTGTGCTATCCCCTCGATCATTTTGAGTCTGAATTTCCTACTTGCTTAATTTCCCCTTTAAAAAATAATGCCCTGTCACAGTCTTTGTCTTTAATTATAATTACACCATCCTGTTATGAACACATCACTTTTCACTAGGTATTCTGCACCACACCTACCATCATAAACACAGGCCGGGATCCTAACTTAGGTTTGACGTAAAAAAGTCGATTTCATGAAGCCGAGCCAGGGAGCAAAGTCGAGGAAGACTCCCAAGACCCTTCTTTCCTTACACCTTTCCTGGCCTGTTGTGGAGGGCAAGACCCTGTACGGGAAAATGACCCGTTTCCTATGGGCTGTTTTCTTTCACTGTGCTGAGAAATGCTATACTGTTGACAAGTTGAAAGAAAGTGTACAGATGTAATCTAGCATACTGTAGATGTTTATATGTTTAGGGAATGTGCTCAGATAATGTTTATGTACGATATATTAACTTTTTAGTGTGAGTCGTGTGAAAGTTCACAGAGCAGATTGGTTTTCCATTCAACAATCCGTCCAGATTTTGTTTCATGGCATTAATTGCAATCCTTACGATGTATCAGTACCCTTCTCATTCTCTACCTGTGGACTGTTTCTAAACCTCCATCTTTCCTGTCCCGTCCTGCCTTCTGAGCTTTCTCCCGGGGTCAATGCTGCCCTTTTGGTCTCTAGTGGTTGATGATGACGTGAAGTGCATGCTTCCCTGTGGGTTTGTGACCAGTTTCTGTTGGATGAAGACAGAACTTTTCCACAATTATTATACTCCAAATATTAGGCAAACTGTTTACCAGCATTTGTTATGGAAGTTGAATTAGCTATTCTCCCAGAAACTCCTAGTTATCTAAGGCTGTTGTGTTGTCTCACTACAGAGCTAACTCCCCTGCTGTTAGGATGATGGCTCCCTTCCTTTGAAACCTGTGGGCGGATTCACATGCTGATGTTAATGATCTCTGGCCTAACCTGTTTAGCCACATCCAGGAGTCTGGGGTCTAGTCTCCTCACATGGGACCCTGATAGCCTTTAATGTGTGCACAAGGCACAACCTCTTGCTGTGACATATGTCCTTACCTGTAATTGGGGGCCTGGCTGAGCTCCAGAGGATGTATAGGGATGAAGGACGTTAAGATAGAGGCTCTCTCTCAGCCTGCCTCCATCCAGGCTGCCGCTTGTCTGTCTCCCTCTCCATGTGGACCATCTAGCAGGGTGGAGGTGAGCATGTACCATGAAAGGATATATATGTAACTTGTAATGCTCTTTACTCTCTCTGTCTCTCTGTCAAGATCTCTATATCGGTGTTATAATAAATAATAATTATCGCTACACAACTGCCTGTTGAACCCTTGCTGTGAGTATATTAGAGGCCTGATCACCCCCTGATATGTTTCTCGTTTGGTTCTAAGTTGAGTGGTGGGGGTCAATTTAGCCCCATGCTTGAAGGACATCTAAAGGAAATAGTTCAAGGCCTCACTAGTTTCCATGAAAAAGTTTCCAAAAAGCAGTGGAGAGCCTGATCTTTCTCCTGCCATCGTTGGAAACTATCCACTTTGAAGTTCATCATGCCACCAGGAATCAACCCCGTGAGTCTGGCTTGAGTCTGGCCCTGTGGTTATCAGACCTCTCTTCCCCAGGGCTTCTAGATGCTTTGTAACGTCAACATCTGCAGGTCGTCCTCGCTCTTAGTTTATTTGCACTCTAATTGACAATACTCAGGATTCCATTTTTTTGGAAAGGAAATTTTTTTCTATTATTATTGGGGTTTTCAGCTGTATGAAAAATTTTATTGAAATTTTTCATTTTGAGACGGTACAGGCACACGTGCAGTTGTTAGCAATAACACCGGCCTACTACCATCGGGGCAAGTCCGGTTCATGCCACGACATGTTTCCGAGTGTAGAGCTTGTGACTGGAGCTTTCTAACACTTCCTCGTTCTTTCTTGGAGCAGGTAGTGAGCTTGAGCTGGTGCCCTGACAGTGGCCCAGCGCTTAAGAGCTACCAGCGAAAAAGAAATGAACGTGGCCTACTTAAATGAAAGGACATGGGCTGAGCCCCGGTGGCGTAGTGGTTGTGCGCGGGACTGCGGCCCACTGGGACGGAGGTTCAATTCCAGCAGTGGGGCTGGGCCTCTTACTCCCACCACCGGAGAGTAGTGATGCCAAAAAAAAACAAAAAAACAAAAAAAAGAAAGGACACGGTACATTTATGGACCACAGTCCTTTTTATGACTGCATTTCTCCACTCGTCCCCCCACTCTCACCCGTGCACTCTCTAGGATCTCCTTTGTGCTCTTTCAGAGAAGGGTCAGAGTGATCGCTCGCCGAGCACCGTCTAGTTCTTCTGGTCTCAAGCTCCTGGGGGCTGGGGTGTGATGTAGATTTCCAGCCCCTTTGTTTTGTAGCTGGGTTCAACACTGAATGTGCCTTATTTTTTCTGAGCCTTCTATGTGTTGAGTCTTTGGCAGGGTACAGCCTCACCACTTGCAGTTGCTCATCTTAATAGAGGATGCTTGAATTTTTCTCCTCAGACAAGTTTTCACCTGATGCGGGTTTGAGCTCTGACAGGCTTTCCTGTATAGTCAAGCCAAATACAACGAGCAGAGATATCCCAGGAAAACCAAGAATTGCCCCCCCACCATAAAAACACAGTTACGTAAGGAGCAAGTAAAACAAATTTTCTTTTGTTAATAGAAATTCTGATTTCAAAGAAAACCTTACAATTCACATTTTGGTTCTCTCCTAGCTAATATGCTACATATATGTCCCATTTCCCCCTATTGATTACAATGGTGTGGTAGTTACATAATCTATTGTCAATTTGAGACTTAAGATGGAAGGGGTGGAGTTTTGTCTATCAATCAGGTCACAGCTTAATGACCTCATTTGGAGACATTAAGGAGATAAATAGTTTGCTGGAGACAGGACCCAAACTCACTCCCTGCAGGAAGCCTTTCCTTTTGAGGAGGCATATGTTACTATGCAAAGCCCTGGCACTAAAGGAGTCACGTGGAGACCTGCACCAGTGCTGAGATGATTCGACTGCCACTGGATCCACAAGACTTTCCACCCTCTGATCTGGGATTTTCCTGTGTTCAGCCTCATTGCATGCGTTGCGTGTGTCTGAAGAGGACTTTATAGATTGGTATCGGACATATGGGTTAATAGCAGGCTTATGAACTTGATTTGTACTGGGATGTTTTCTCAATATACAATCACTCTTAATATAAAGCTCTTTCTTATACACATCTGAGTGTCTCTGAATTTGTTTCTCCAGTCTACCCAGACTAACACAATGGGATAATGTCTTTTTTCACATGACTTTCTTATTACTTTGTTTCTTAGGCCTTGTCTTTTATAAAATGCACCAGCTTCACCCAGCACTTAAAGCAGCTTTTATGTTCTTTGTATACCATCCAGGATGTAATGTTAGCTGCTTAAAGCTGGGAATGAGATTGTGCATAATAACATATGTAGTTTGAGTTACATAAACACTGCAGGAAGACGGGGAGACAGGGGCCTTCTGTGTACAAATTTCAGATTGCTAACTGTATGCCTGTTTAGAATGCTAAACACTCCTAACGAGGCAGTGATGAAGTTACTTCTTTAGTGACTGTGACTTTTGAAAGCAATCAAACCCAAAATTTCTCAACTGAAAGTAATTTAAAGATCCTGATAATTAACGTATTTATTTTATGTGCATTTCTATTTACTACTTTGGGAGTATTGGGGGAAGGGATTACTTTCATTTCCTTCAAAGCCCCATTGAACTCAGCAATTTCCGAAGAAATGTTTGGTAGCACAGCTAAGAAGAGCAAAGTCCGAAGAATGTGATACAAATTATAACTTGCATGCTTTGTCCATTTCACCCCCTCCTAAAGAAGGCTGGGGAGTGTTAGCAATCTGCTCTCTACTTCGGATTTCTAGGGTCCTTAAAATGGCTGTGAGTTTGCTTATTTCATTTCTCTTCTATCTTAATTTTTGGGATTAAACCACAGTCGAGCTTTTTTCTTTTGTTTGTGCCATCACTGAGGCTGCTGTCTGGCTTTTTCATCTGCTGTTGCAAGATTGGTATCTTTCATGTATTTCATTTCGGGATAAATTAAATCAAACCAATTACTGTATTTTTCAGCAATGAGACATTTCAGAGTGAAGAAAGAAGTCAATAGCTTTTCTGGTTTAATAAGTTTATGTTTTATTTTAGAAAGTCATGCTTCACCTTATTCCAGGAAAACTTCATGCCCACTGTAGTATTTGCAGCAGAAAGATCAGGATGGTAGTCAACTGAATGATGGGTGAAAACTCAAACCAATTGCAGCCATCTCTTCTTTCTGTCGACAGATTGATTGTCTGCCATTTTGTTTCCTGTCCCTTTTTACTAAGATCTTTAAATATCGACACCCCTGCAACCCATATTTTTATATTGGGAAGCTCTCTGCATGAGGTTGAAGTTTTTATAGGGGAGCTTGTTTAAAACACAGTTGTTCTTTAAAGATGGGCAAGACACAGCAAGGTTAGGGGTTACCAATAAATCTATTTATAGAACTTCCATATTCACTGCTCCAGCACATCATGGTGCCAAACCAGGAACAAACCCTGCTAACGACATAGGACAGCAGCAACCCTAATGGATTGTTCGTGAAGAAAGCCAGTGAAGGGTCAAATGGTCCACTCCTACCCACCGCACTGCAGGCTGGCTTCTTGAATCCCTGGGACTTACCCTGGCTTTCACTCGGCTGGGGCATAGCAGAACATTTTGGGAACTCCCGGGATTTAATTTGCTGCCACAAACCCAAATAATGATAGCATTTTGTAATTCACACCCCCTCCCCTTTTCTTCCTTCTTCCAGACAACAGGCAAGTAGCAGGGGGCCTCTGTGGATGTGGCAAGGGCAATACAGGCCAGTCCAGAGCCCTGGCAGGAGGGGGCTGACTTGGGGCCCTGGAGCAAACCAGTCAGTCACCAGCTCCCTGAACTCCAAACCAAACAAACAAACTCGCTGCCATCAAGTCTCCGGTGACCCTATCTGACCGAGGAGAACCACCCCAGGGGGTCTCCAAGGCTGTAACTTTGCACAGCACCAGACTGCCACATCTTTCTTTCCACACAGTGGCTGCTAGTGGGTAGGGCTGCTCCTGGGGTCCCTGAACCCTGCTAACTACCTATTTTGGGAAAGAAAAGGGCCCTGACGCCAAGTTGCCTCCTTTTAACTGCCATCTTCCTAGGGTTGGGGGTGGGGCGTGTGTGTGTGTGTGTGTGTGTGTGTGTGTGTGTAAGTGAGGCCAAGAGA
This sequence comes from Nesogale talazaci, assembly GCA_004026705.1. Taxonomy (NCBI): domain Eukaryota; kingdom Metazoa; phylum Chordata; class Mammalia; order Afrosoricida; family Tenrecidae; genus Nesogale; species Nesogale talazaci. The sequence continues at coordinate 1,760 of PVJH01007316.1, read as the reverse complement.
ATCCAAGAAAGCCACACAAGCCACCCTAAAGCATCCACCGAAACTTCAGCTTGCTTAATTGCTCCCATATGTCCTCCCCGGCTGTTTTCAAACGCCAGTGGGGAGGGGAGGGCCGGGTCACTTTATTGATTTCACAGAGGCTGGGGGAAAATAAGAAAGCCTGTCGCCGGGCTCCATCTAGTCCCAGAGGGGCCAAGGGGCGGCTCGCGGGGTCCCGCGGCTAGGACCGAGCGGTGCAGGGGCCGCGCCCGCGCCCCGGGGAAGGTTCGCACCCCGCGCCCCAGCCGGTCCCCGCAGCCGTCGCCGCCGCCCGGGGCGGGGAGGGCGCGGGGGCGCGGTCGGGCCGGGCGCGCGAGAGGAAGGTGCCTTCGGGAACCCGCGCGAGGGCGGGGACTGGCGCTGCCAATGAGGCCCCGGTGTGGGCCGTGCGAGGCGGGGGGACGGGCCGGAGCGCAGCTTTCGCTCTGGCAGCTGCGGGGAGCCGGGGCCGCCCCAGGAGCTGAGACGAGGCTGCCGCCGAGCGCCCCGCCGGCCGCTCTCCGAGGCCCGGCCCTGGAGGTGGGGAGCCGCGCGGAGGAGCTGGAAACTTTCCGGACAGGTAACCCCGCCGCCCGGGCCTGCGTGCGCCGCGGGCACGGCGGGCCGCCGCGGGACGCGGAGCGCGAGGGGGTCCTGGGGAGCCGGCGGCCGGGATGGGCAGCGCGGCCGAGCGGGTGGGAAAGTTTCTGGAGCCCCTCTCTTCCGCCGGGCACACCCATAGGTTTCCGGGGATCGGCACGGACATGTTGGGCGCCCTCGGCCTTCGTCCCGTTGGCTCCCGGGCGCCCGCGCCTGCCCTGCGCCGACCTCTCCCCGCCCGCTCGAGCCCCTGGCGGAGCCGGGGTTGGAGGGCATCGGGAGCGCGCGGGGGGCACGCCGCGGCCTCCGAGACCGCCCTCCTCCCCGCCCCGAGCGCCTCTTCACCCCCTTTCCCGCCCCTGTAGCCTTCGGGCTTGGCAAGGGCCTGGGCTGCGCCTGGTACCTGGGCGGAGCAGGCGGGGGAGAAGCGCCCTTGGCATTGCGCGGCTCGGGGCGCCCCCGGAGTGTAGGGGTGCGCAGGTCCCGAAGTTGCCAAGTGAGTTTCAGCGGAGGGGGCGGGGGGTGGGTGGCGTGTTAGTGCCTCGATGCGGGGCTGAAAGCCCCTAGCATCGCCTCGACCCCAACAGACAGCCTCGCTTTTCTTTTGCGGGTGGCGGCGGGCCGGGCGGCCCTGGAAGTTAGATGTCTACATTGATGCTTTTTTCTTTGGGGGGGTCGGGGGTGCGGAGGCAACCTGAATTGCCTTCAGCTCGCGAGCCGCCGTATTCTTGAAGCGTGGGGAGGTGGTCAGGGCGCCTGTCAGGCTGCTAGTTCTCTCCCGGAGGACATTGGGGTACAGGCGCACAGCGCGGAGGATGTGGGGGGCTCCTCGCGCCGGCGCGGCGGCTTTCCGGAACGGCTGGATAGGAAGGAAGCCCGCGGCATTGTGCGGAGTGTTTGCAGACAAAAAACCGGTCTCTGGACCGGCGTTCCCCAAACTTAACTTGGCTCATTGTGTCCCGGCTCTGGGAGGAAATGCGGCGGTGGCCAGGTGGTACTGCGGCGCCGCGGCCCAGGAGCCGGGGCGGGGGACGCAGGACGGGCCGAGGGCTCCAACCCTGCCCACCCTTGCCCCCTGCAAACCCCTCTTGGCGAGCCCGGATCTCCTGGTCGCCGACGTGGGAGTCGCCGCCTCGGGCGCG